>JAVDOI010000409.1:0-51362 GCA_032191485.1 Leptoclinus maculatus
CCTCTGGAAGCGAATGCACCTCTGCTGATGATGTGAAAGCATTTAATAGAAGAACTGGGGCTGCCTTCCACATGCAGAGGCCCTGCAGATTACTCATTTGGAAAATAAAAACACGAGTTTGAGTGTATACCTGTCACAATGTCTCTCTTTTCAATGCAAAATGAGAAATAACAATGTTACACCACATCAGCGGAGCGATTTGCATTTTTATGCGATTCGTGAATACAGCGGAGGAGGACAGGGAGAGATTTCTCCGCAGTGAAGCATGGCCTGAACCTCAATTTCTCGGATAATTATATTTATATGATACTATTTAGGAATTTGAGGAAGAGAGGAGCATTTCCTCAGTTGAAGACAGATGACCCGTCAGATGCACCTAATACCAACACAAAGGCCTTCAGCCTCTAATCTGCAAACTTCCTGTGACCCGCGCTACGACAGAACCAAATAAAGCACACTATCTTGGTATCCCCCGGAGAGAGAGCAGTGTCCTCGTATGCTAATGCCGGGCCAGTGTTGGAGAAGACGCTCCGAGGGCGGCCCGGACAACTCACAGGTCAGTGCTAATCTTCTGATATATGGAGCCTAAAGACCCGGGACACATCCATCACACGCCGCCAACGGCTCCCAGCCGAGAGAGCTCTGCGCACACCAAAGAGTTAACACACATCCCAAAGAGACCTGCGATGATCCATCACTCAAGAATCAGCCTCCCTTTAGAGCGCCAGCGTCCTTTAACAACACGGAGGGGGCAGCTTCTTCCTTAGCACAGGCTCTGCGATGAGAGCCAGCGTGACTGCTAGACCTAAGCTGTTGATCATTAAACATCCATTTTGAACCAGTGGGGGAAAGTTAACAGTCATTTTAAACACAGGAGGTGGTAGTTTTTTTTGTTTTTTTTTATCTCCCTCAGATGTATTTTCTCTGGTGAAAAGGGAGCAAGACCATAAATCCATCCATCGGGTTAACTACCCGAACGCATAATCATTCGTTCCAGTCATCTGTCTCCTTATTTTTGAGGCGAGCCGCAAAATGGCTACGATGGTTTTTTTTGCAGTTAAATGAGAAATTTAGCCCAAAGCACTTAGTTAAATAAACAAAATGCCCTTCGCTTTTTTTCTCATTTTCCCTCTCGCTCCTCTGCCGTGTGTTTTTCTCCTTTCTCTGGCTAACAGGCCAAATGTGAACAGCTTCGATGTCGTTCCAAAAAGGTCTTTTTTTGGAGGGGTGGGCGCCCCTCTTCACAGCATCACCAGTAAATGTCAGGTTTGGTGTCAGCCCCTCAGAATCAGAGACTACTTTCTAAACTCTAAGACCATTTTGCAAGCAACACTCACCCAGGAAGAAATCCATCTGATGCCAATTTCTCCACCGATAGCAGCCTCCACACAGAGCACACGATGCGTGTGCTTCTCCCCTTGAGCAGCTTTTTTAATAATTTCAACAACCAGACACCGCAGCAGGATTTCCACTTTACTCTCACTTTTTGTGCACTCGACAAAAAGAGTTTCTATTCTCTGGGATCTGTCACAAAGTCGTCACTAACAGGAGAAGACTGGTGTAAAGTCAGCACAACAAGACAAGAAAAATAATTACACAATTCATCAGAAAATGCACGGACCATCACAAGCCGATGTAAAGAGAGTTCCTCCCCGAACACAATCAAAACTGTCTCCTCTATGGTGATTCACCGCTCCCTCTCGCTGTCCATTTGTTTGTCCAACTTTTCACAGCGAGCGTGTCAGAGGAACCGAACAAGACAGCTGTCAAACCCGCCCGCCGTGAGTGAAGATGGCAGGTGAAGTCCTCTCTTTTACCCCCCCCCCCTTCCTGCCATGCTCTCTGGATGTAAAGCTCCCACTGTTGGCTCTTCTTGGAGTTGTGTGTGATGTTATTTCGTCCGAACAAAAGAAGGAGCGAGCTTTCTCCTCCAGCAGGTTGGGCAGCAGTTGGCTCAGGTTATTACCCGGTAGCAGGATGACCATGAAAGGGGGGGGGGGCACCGACCCCCTACCTCGCTCTCAGAGGCATTTACATTCCCCGTCTCTGTGCAATAACATCTCGCACGCTGCACTTTCTTTCACTATTAACCTATGCCGAACCTACTGCCGAAGCAAAGGCGTGCACAAAAGGCACAAAAATGTTCCTCCATTGAACCTGCCTAAAGATTGCAGAGGAACATTAGGCCCATGTATCATAAGACAGAGAAGGAATCCATCAGAAATAAACAGAGTCTTGCCGCATTCTTTCTCTGACAAACAACAGCTGCACAGAATGGGAAATAAATATTATCTCTGCGACAGAAAAACAATCAGACACCGCTAGGTACTCAGAGTCCTGAATGCTCTGCATCTTAAATCCACACTCACTGAATGTGGAATTAAGCCATTTATTTCGCACCTGAAAACAAATTCATTTTGGGGGGAAAATACCAACCGAAATATGCAAACAGATTTTTGTCAAGTTATTTATAATTCTTTTTTTTTTTTTGCGCGCCTTTGATGCAGTGGGTTCTCCTTCTCCTTGAAAATAAAATACAGATCTTTCTTTGTTGGTGTTGTATGTGGAGGAATACTGGGCGAAATGTTACAACAGGAAGAAAAAATCGTATTAACATAACCACGTCTGAACGGCGTCCAACGTTTCCGCTAAATACATGGCTTCTGGTGTTAGATTATGGCCAACGAATTCTCCCAATCCACACTAAATCTGCTTCCAACACAAACACTTGCTTCTCACACACACACTCACACACAACCAACAGCAGTGTCCAGCAAGCCTGTCAGAAGCCTCCACCACCACCACCACCACCAGCAGCAGCAGCAGCAGCAGCAGCAGCACTCTATCAGAACAAAACTGCTCAGAGGAAGGGGGCTGGTAGCTCAAGTTCTCCCCATTGAAATGCAGACACTTTGATATGGAAATTGGCAGTTACAAAAAGCCGCTAGAATTCACACTTGCATGCATTGAAACCATTTGTGCAATGTGAGATGAGATGGCACTTCCTCCCAAGACAACACAGACAAATGGACCAAACCAGCACGTCTGGGGCGGGTGAGAGATGGAGTTAGAGGGGAGGAGGAGGAGGAGGAGGAGGAGGAAGGGAGAACATTTGCCTTCTCCCCCCCCTTCCTCTTTTTGAATTCCTACGACCCCCTGTCCCAGCATTTGTTTCAAGAAATAGCCTTAGTTTTATTAGTCTGAGCTGAAACGCAGAGGAGGATTTTTCAAAGTGCAACATCTACATTCACCAGTACAGCGGCCCATTGGCAGGGGGGGGGTTCAAATTACCTTTTCCTCGTCAGGAATCACTGGTGGGAACGTCAGCATCAAGCAGCCACATTCAACGTTATCCCAGCCAGGGAGACTCTTTCTTTATCTCGCCCCCCCCAAAATGGCTGGCACGAAGGAGAAACTTCTCCGCCGTGGTTCAAAAATAATGCTCGGATATGTCTGGTGGCGAGTCGATTTCTCATGCTGTGCATACGTCTTGTATAACGGTGCAGCTCTCAGAAGATCAAAAAACCGAATCGCCGAATGCTTTTTGGTTCGCTTTCATGTACGAAAACAACTGGATTTGGAAAGAGTCATCGTATATACTTCCCTGCATGACAGCTGTTATATAAGTATATGCAGAGCAGCAGGGAAGCTCTCAGTTTCCCAACTTGTCCGTTATATAAGGCTGCACCACTATCCTGATTTGGCATTGACAGTATGGATTATGTGTAGATGTTATTTAACCTTGATGTTTCAGTCCGCCACAGTCGCACTCTCCTGGGGTTTCTTGCTGAAGTCTATGCGGCCCTATCTCTAAAAGCTTCACGTGAGAATGAGATATGGTTCCCTTCGCCTGTAAAAACTCTACGTGTGTGTGTGTGTGTGTGTGTGTGTCCCATCATCACACATGGCTGGCTCAGGTCTGTGAATTATACATGCCCTGTGAAATGATCTTATTTTATAGCCGCAAAATGGAGAAGTAAATGGAGACAGTAGCTGACATCTAACTACTTAGCTCCTGGTGTCCTGGAACTGTGTGATGTTTGTGTGAGCTTTTTTTTTACCATGTTATCACGCTGAATATCACAGCTGAATATCTATTAAATCAACTCTTAATTGGCTTTTGACTCATATCCAGTAAGAGTGTAATTTTACAGACAAAATAATCCCATTTGTTACACCTGAAAACACCTTGAAGAGAAGCATTTTCACTAAATACTAAATATGCATCTTTCAGTGGGCTATTAATTCAAATTATTGAGGTATATATATACTCACTGAAATCCACATTGGGTTGACCCTAATAGCCAAGCAACTTCATATTAATAAAAAGTGTGGAGGCTCCACACACACACTACAGAATAACATCACATACTATGGACTACGTATTGATCTCATCACAACAGTTTTAAACTGCTGGAGGAGCTCGTGGGCCCGTTTTCTGACATTTGCCTTGCGATATCCCGGGAGCGTAAATAAATGGTATCGATTCGGCTGAGGCATAACCCGGCATCTCACTTGAAACACTCCAAACATCCGCTTTTTAAAGGCTACTTACTGTGGTGCGCCGTGCCAAAATATGGATCCCGGCATGGGGTGTGAATTTCAGATCAACACCAGGAGCCCCCCCTCCTCTCCAGATTTTTTTTCCTTTTTCTCACAAGAGGCCCCCAGAAACTATGAGCAGCGGGTCTCACAAAGACGGCTGGGGCTCGGCTGCGTGCTCCACTTTCCTCACAGCGGACAGACGGCGGGGTTTCCTGTGGCAGGTATCTGTTCCTCTTCAAGCCAAAACGTCCGGGACCGGACGAATAGCTCCATGACGAGGGCTCTGTTCAAAAGTAATGATCGTTACCTCACTACACCCCCCCCCCCCTCCTCCTCCTCCTCCCTCCTCTTGTGCGTGCACCCTGGCTCCTTCCGACGGGCGCGCTAACGCAGAGACCGCATAAAAAAGGATCACTTCAAGGAGACGAGATGCGCTCCGCGTCTCGCTACAAAAATGCAAAAACTCCCCGAGCTCGTCAAGTCTGTCTCTCTCCGGCTGGGGCCTGGTTTTTTTTCCACAGACACACCCCGAGGAGCGATACTATATGACTTCTTCTGTCTGGCTTTCGGTGCGCTCTCCCCCGGTTCGTTCCCTCTGCGCCTCCTCCGCACGCCGCGCAGACAGTCGGAGCTACAGCCGGACTGGAGGCAAACAAGGCGAGGAGAAACGGCGCACCGGTCCCCTGCTCTGCAGCAGCTGGCTGTGGAGGGCGGCGCGCAAAACGCGGAGCGGAGTCCCGGCCGGGGCGTGGACCGGATCCCTAATGCTAATCATGACAGCCCGCATTAAGGCTAACGTTAAAAACCCTTATCTCGTGTGCTCAGATTTAGCGCATGTGTTTAAAGCGCAAACACGTTGTGCTGTTTTTCCCCACACAAGCTTAAACAAACCAATGTTTTCACATTATTTTAATCAGGATGCCTCACTGTTTAATCAGGAGTGCAAGAAAAGTGCAAGGCCATTCCCAAAAAAAACACCTTACTGATAATTAGCACAAACTAACGAGGCTGAAAGGCTTGTTTTTATGGGGGGGTGTATAAAGGTAAAGTAGAATGCACCAAGGTGATAAAAAAATCACTTTCTATCCGGCGCTTTTGTTTAACAAAAAGAACTGTGGAACAGGATCATGTTATCAGGGAGGTTAATCCTGCTTTCTGCACTTGAAACTCCTCTTGTAGCGATTCTATGAGAGCTCAGCATCAAATCAGATGAAGCAAACTGCAGGGAAGTGTAGACAGATATATAAAGATGAGTTAATATACAGTAGAGATGGAAGAATAAGGAGGCTGACTGAGAAGTCAAATGAATCTGCAACCGGACTGATTTTGATTAATCCTTTAAGTCAAACATTCTGTTGTTCCAGCTTCTCACTTTTCACAGGATTTTCTGCTTTTCTTTGTTTTAACTTGATGAAAAAAAAAGCCGTATTGGAGATGTCAATTTGAATGGATTTTTTCATTATTTTCTGTGATTCTATTGATTAAATGACAGCTCGGAAATAATACTCCTTTGTTGCAGGCCTATGATGTACAACATAAACAATCAACCGATGAGTAAGAAGGATTGTAACTTATTTATAGGTTAGAATATGAGCAATAACCAACATACAAAGTGTGCAGAACAAGTTAACGGTTTGTCAGAAATGTGTGATGTGTGTAGAGTGGAAATAATCAATTAATAGCGTGTACGAAAGAATCCAGCTGTCTTATGTACAACACAGCCAGCAAGCAAGTATGCAAGATGTACAGCGTGAATAGGAATGCATGAATATACTTTGTGAAGGACAAGGACAATAAACAAGTTGAAGGCTTAACTCTCAACCTTCAGCTTACACAACATAAAGTCATATTCATACAAACATGCATCTAGATCACATGAGCGTTTTGGACACAAAGCTTTTGATAGAAATTCTCAAAAATGTGTATTTCTGCATCAAATTCAAAGTGCATTGAGGATTTATGAATATCATTTTCACTATTATACGCCGCATGTGCACTGCCGCTCAAAGGTTTTGAATCACCTGCCACAAAAACTTGCTTGGGGACAGCGAGGCGGTTTAGAGGACTACTCTATAGTTCTGTGTGCTCTTTTCATGCTTTGAGGTTGTTGGATGTCCTCTTTACAAATAGATGTTATTTTGTACGACGGTTTTGCCAAGAAGTCATGTTTTGCACAAGGAGAACAAAAAAAAACGCTGTGCAATGGTTCAGCCAGACGGCAGAAAGAGACAGAGATCCAGCTGAGCAACAGTTGAAGGTGCAACGGATTGGGAGGATTTTTCTTTGCCTCTCAACGGCTCATCAACATGGCGACGGCTGAGCCGGCGGCTCACAGCTAACGGCGCTCACGGCGCTCACAGCGCACTCTGGCAAACGTGCTGTCAAAAAAGCAAGGAGACACTCGGATAACAACATTAACGGAGCTGCTTCATTCTCTGCTCAGGTTGACATTACTCGACTACATCTTTAGCTGTTTGCTTATATCAATGCTCTGAATCCTGTATAGTGCATCTTTAAATAAGAACAGAAGAAGTCATTAGTAAAAAGAAGCTAGAGGCTTAGCATCTGTGCAGATTTAAATAGGAACAGGTTCCTGTTTCAGTGTCAAGAGCACAACAATGCCGATAGCTGGAATTAACAGGTGTGTTGCTCGAGCAAAGCTATTCTTGAAACTTCACAATAGAAATAGAAGGTTAGCGCGACTGAAATTGGATCGCAGAGCATCGGCTGGACAGGAAAACAATTCAAAATCAAAGGTATTTGGGGTAAAAACAGTATTCCAATTTGTCATGCAACGCTGATGTTGACTGAATTGAAGTTTAAATCATTTAATAATTCCTCTTTTGGGGCCAAAGTATTTCAATTGTACTGAACATATTTGGGTTTTTTTTCCTTGTTGAAAAAGCCTTTATTGAAAGAAAGAAAAACAACAATATAACAGATGATTCCCCTTTTGAACGGCAGTGTTTATGACTTATTCACATGTGGACATGTAAAGGACCATACCCGGGTGTTATATTACCTGAAGTAAAAACCATCTGTACTTAAACCTTTTGCTGACAACTTACCAATGCGTGTTTGTATTGAGGGATGCACCGATACGACTCTTTCGTTCCCGATACCGACACCGATTCTTGGGCTTTAGGTGTCGGCCGATACGGAGAACTGATCCGATACCAGTGTTTAAGTAATGACCTGTATGCCTCACTGTGGGGAAGAGACTGGGATCATTGTTGTAAGTGTAACCAGGCTTGACCTAAATGTTGCTTTCTTATCTTTGTTATACAAAATCTAACAAATAAATATAAATGTATTGAGTTATTGTTTTTATTCTTATTGTACACCAGCAACTTGATAAAAATCACAAAAGAAAACAAACATCTCTCTAAACTGCGTAATGTCCCGTTGGAATATTGTAACGGTATTATTGTTATAGGAGATAAAAACACAACAGAGGGCATAAAGGCCAATATCTTGTCCTGCAGGTTTTTCAGATTAAGGGTCAGTATTTTTGGTCATTGTGTTTCTTGTTAAATGGAAGAATACCATAGATGTATTGATGTGCAACACATTACAGTTTCCACAGACGCTTGTCTTCAACTGAAGAAATCATCCATGATGCAAATAGGAATGTAGTTGCATTGCCTCCGCCTTCATATTAAGGCACACCCTGCCTCCTTTGTTGGTTACAATGAAAAAGGGGAAAATTGAATCCTGATATTACGGTCGTGAACGGAAACCAGAAATGTAACCGACTTGGCACCCCAAAAAACATGAAACTATAACTGAGTTGACTGGAAATGATTCGGCTTTGTCGATAAAAATTACACTTCAAAGCCGAAAGCCCATTCGGATTTTACAGTAAGCTGCAAAACATTAGCATTAAATTGCCATTTGCGAACAAATATGATCTAATCCCGACGACAAACGAGGCGTTTGAGAACGGGAGATTCCCAATTATTCAGTCATGATTTGTTGACTGCTTCGGATGTGCCAGCTGCAGGCACCGTCGTTTTCTGTCTTACAAAAACAGGACCCAAAAAAACATGAAGAAATAAATGTATTTCATAATGTTCTGATTTATTCAGTCAGCACATTAAGGCTATCATTAGAAACCATTAAGCCCGTGATCAGCCAAAGCAACACAGCACACTAATGGTTCATGAAGTACGTGACGTCTACCTGTGCTGTACTCCCAGCTGTGTCCTCATTGTCGGCAGAGGTGTCTCTGCACAGACGGCCTTTCTGCGTATGTGACGTGCAATATTTAATATGCTGTCTGAGCTCTATCATTTTACCTCCAAATATCATGCGAAGCATCTGTTGTAATTTCACAGCAATCGATGTACTGGGAGGAAAATGATCTGCCCAGCTGGATGCAGGTTTATGGTAACATTTTCCTCAGGTTTCTAAAGTTCAGCCCCATGCAGCTTTCTTTTGAACATGATATTGTACTGTGAGTAGGAGCTTTCAGTCCACCCCAACACTACGCCTATTTTTAGAGCCTTACTTTTCAGCATTGTAATAAAAGAGCTACCTCGGCGGTGCAAGTTTCAGGCGAAGGACATATTTGCTTGAGAAATGTCTGTCTGAGAACAAACACTCAACGGCCCAAGTTTGTAACTATTAATGTCCTGAATATGATTTCTCTTCGCTTCCTGGCGTGAGCCAAAGTACATAGCCGAGTCAGTGGTCTCCGTTACACGTGGCTTCAATAAAAAACAGTCCCCTAGCCGCACGGGGGAAATGTGAATTTGGGTCAAATTCACCAGGTGGAAAGTGAGAGGATTAGTGCAGAGCTCGCATGTTTTCCGAGGTGTAGTTTTACATAATAAAGAATAGAAGAGCAAAAAAGAAAACAGATGTAATGATGCTGATCCACTGGCGCATATTCTTATTTGGAGAGACAATGTTTATGTATGGCCTACTATTGAAAGTGTAAACTCTCTATTTCATATTAGCTGACCCAGGAGAGCCGGGCTTTGCTGGTGTTTTATTCATTGTGGTCAATGCAGTATATATGTAAATACACACAGCCGGTTCTCGTCTCTGTTTTTTCTTCTTCTGTTTTTTTTTTGACGACCGATGAAGTTGTCAGAAAATGCTTAGCTTTGCTTTTTTTTTTTTCCCGCAGCCCGTCATTCTTGTCTGCGTTCAGTTTGCAATCAAAACCCCCAGTAATAGCACAAAAGAACTAAAAAGTTTTGCTGCTGACTCATGAAAAAGAGTGTAAATAAATTTCACTGCGAGAGACCAGACTTTATCGTAAGAACAGACTCCATGCTGTAAATTATAGGTCTTTATGAGTCCAGTTTAAGCCACATTGAAATTATAGCAGCGCCGAAACAACATGCCCCTGTATCCTTCCCTCAGTGTTTGCCATAGCTTAACTTCCACATTTGACTACAGCTTTAGCTGACTCCATTTCTGTTAATTAACAGAGGAGAGAATAAATGCCACCCACACACATTAATTCACCTACGATTGCTCATGATCGCTACTGCTTTTCTCTGCATTACAGCTTAAAAAGGGACAGTTCACCCCAAAATCAAAAAAGACATATTGTTCCTCTTTCCTGAAGTGCTATTAATCAATCGACATAGTGATGTCTGCCCTCTCTTGACGTTAATGGGACTATATGGCGCTCGGCTTGTGGTGCTCAAAGCGACCAAAAAATACATTAAAAAAAACTCAACAGCAGTTTCACGTCCGTCCGTCCGTCCGTCCGTCCGTCCGTCCGTCCATCCATCCATCCATCCATCCATCCATCCATCCATCCATCTATCTATCTATCTATCTATCTATCTATCTATCTATCTATCTATCTATCTATCCATCTATCCATCTATCTATCTATCTATCTATCTATCTATCTATCTATCTATCTATCCATCTATCCATCTATCTATCTATCTATCTATCTATCTATCTATCTATCTATCTATCTATCTATCCATCTATCTATCTATCTATCTATCTATCTATCTATCTATCTATCTATCTATCTGTCTATCTTATCATAAAGACTAGCTAGGTCTTCTTTATCTTCACCACTTTAACGTGAGGACTGGACTAAACTCTTTTATTGGAGTTTCAGGGAAAAGCACCCATTGCTTTGAAATTGCCCTGCTGTTGATGATTAGCTGGAGAAACAAGAAAACATGTGATTCCAAACTTCAGATGTTACATTTGATTATGGGAGTGATAATTACTTTTTTTGGGGGGTAGAGTATTTTGTGGTATTTCCGCAGCCACAGAGACCCCACAGAGAGAGACAGTGTCAGAATTCTTCACCTCTACATGTTGTTTTTGATGTCTGTCCTCTCATGCATTGTGTGTGTCCCCCCCCCCCCCCCCCCCCCCCCCTCCATATGTGCTGTTCACATTATGGGCAGAAACCTCATGCAGTAATGTGGGGCGTTTCAACAAACATTCATGCGGTAAATAAGAGGGTAGCTGAGCATGCTGCGGTAAATACGTCTCGAGTCATTATTAGGTGGTTTTACTCATTAAGATCAAAAGCCACAAATTCAAAAGCAAAGTTGGAGCTTAAAGGGGAAACACAAAAATCAAAGGAGCTTTTTTTGAGGATTTTCTATGGGATTTGATAAATGCTCTTGTTCCACGCAGACAGAAACACTGTCTGTTCTTTCTGCATTGAGAGGAAGCTAATTCTTTGCGGCATTCATTTCCCAGCTTATTGTGTTGAGCAGCTTTCTATAGTTTAGTAATCACAGGGCAGCATGAAAAAGGGTGGGAATTATCATGATCTTGATGGTCTTGTAATGACGGTTCCCATGATGGAACGGGCTCGAAGGCTCAACCACAAGTGAACTCTACCACACTCACAGTAAGACAATGACTGACTTCAATGAGGACTGGGAGAGCCAGTCATAAGTCCACTACTTAGATTGTGTGCATCGGCTTTCCTAAGTTCTTAGTAACTACTAGTTCCTAATTTATTTACTAAATAAAATAAAAACTTAAGAATGTGTAAAAGTAAAATGTCAGCGTGAATGGTTGTCTGTCTCTCGGTGCCTTGCGATGGTTTGGCACAGGATAAGCGTTTACGGATAATGGAGGGATGGTTGTATATTAAAGATGGATGACGCGTTTCCACTTCCTCCCGCTGTACAAAAATGAAGGCAAAATATCACGGATAAGGGCGCTGCCATCTTGCGCCGGTGATGTCATTTGTCTGCGCAGCAGTGGTTCGATAGCTAGCTAGCCACGCGGTCAGCGGACTGTAAGATGTTTGAAACAGACAATCCCGGTTATAGAAAGCTACAGTCAAAGGGACAGTTACTTGACACAATGCCCAAGCTTCCAGCTCCGCAAACTTATCAGATTAAATTAACCTTCACACATTTTGCAATTTGTAAATCTCCAGTAAAGACTTGCATTACAACTAAGCTAAGTTTAAACTGACAAAGAACTGATGAAAGTGACTCTACCTAAAGGCACTATACCTAAAAGACAAATGACATACTTAGAACATTCTTATTTCTTAAATTACATGTCTTGTGTACAGAAAAAATAAGCAGCACATAACTCGCAATTGCAAAAATGCATGCAAACAATACACATAGGCTATAGCTCAAATCCAGCTAATATCGAAGTTGCATACTGTCCCTCCAAAAATCTATCCATAAAAACATCTACCTATTTATAGACAGCATAGGGTACTCAATTATTCATTTGGGCCTTTAAAGTTGCTTTGGAGGGAGCTCAGACTTTCAGAACTGTACATTATATTCTCCTTTCTGGAAGTTCCAGTTTGTAGTCCTCCATTTTTTCCCCCCATGAGACTTGAGTCGACTGCAGACTCCCCTGACAGAAGTTAGATCAAGCATAGAAAGCGAATCCACCTCTCTACAAGAGATACAAATCTAACAAGCAACATGGATCCAGACTTGTCTCCTCTCTCGATCTTTTTGGCTCACAGGACTTTTTCTCTGCCGTCCGTGGGACGTCTGTAAAAATGCTCTTACATGGGAGAAAAACACAGAGCAAATAAAAGTAATGTACCAGAGTGACTGCTTTCCAGCTGTGTGATTTGCTCCAAAAATATCAGCGTGTCTCAGCCCACAAAACAGTCTTATCGGAACAAAGCATCTCAATCTAAACTTGAGAGTTTTAAAGCACTTGGTAAAGCACTTGGGAACATTTGTTTTAATTTACTTTCCAATGGTGAGTGTTTATCTTAGAGTGTAGTCATGTTGTTGCTCTGTTGTTGTGCAGCGAGCCTACCCTCTTCCACACATGAGGCAGAAACTCTGAAACATTGGAAACAGATGCTCATTGTTCCAGCGAGAAAAGGCGAGGAGAACAAAAACACGACAGGAAAAAGAAAGATTTACAGCATCTAATGCATCAACGGTAGCTGATAGTTAGGTTTTCTTCACACCGTTTCTATTCAATTCCTTTCCTTAAAAGAGCACAGACAGAAGGAAAGAAAGTCATGAAGTAAATGCATACCATAACATCATGCAGTAGGTGGTGGTTAACTTTTTAGGAAAAGAGGAAATGGGTCATCTTTGCGTGCCAGCGAAAAGGAATCCTGTCACTCAAGTAGGAGTTCTGGGGCCGCCCTCTATTTTTAGCACCTGGAGCTCAGACGCGTACCGTTCAGTTTAACCATGACACAAACACACGAGCAGTAAATAATAAATCCATCAAACAGGGGAAGAGATTACCCTCTCAAAGGTTGGTTGTAAGTCATTCATTTGCAAAGCAAAGCATCGGTTACGCAAAAACACACCGAGGCGTCGATGTTAGTGGAACACAAGAGATCTTTATGGTGGTTTGAGACTTTGAATGTAGTGGGGGGGGGGGGGGGGGGGTTGACTGGTATCTGTAGGGGCGGGACAAATCACACCTTTAACATGTCTCGTCGTTCAGTCATTCCCAGCATTGCTTCTCCCACCGTCGACCTGAGCAGAGGCCCCTGCCAAGCACAACCACTCCTGCGTGGGTGTGGTTGTGTTTGGCAGGGCCTTTGAACAACGACACTTTTTTATGAGTCATGTGCTGCAACGTGGGAGTTTCTGTCGATACTATTTCTGTTCGAGTAAAACACGCTACATATTTATGTTGAAAAGGTAAACAAATATGGAAGCTTCGGGTCAGCCAATGTCCGCAATCAAGGTAATTAAACCCAAATGAAACGTATGTAGCCCCATATTGTCAATGCGCAGCAGTTAACCCTCACACGACCCCCCTCTGCAATTATATAACTATCTTCAGTCGTCCAAAAAATGTGATGGCTGATCAATCCCGTCGTTTTCTTCCAGCCAACATTTAGTTCAGGCCGAGATCAGTCAGAGATATTGGGAATTTCTGATAGTGATTACATTAAAATGAAATCCAACATCAGTCAATATAACTAATTAAGCTCTACGCAATTTGTTACTATCTGATTTCACTTGACATCCAACCGCCGCTAATATGTGACACGTTTACACTAGCCAAGTTCTAAGCTAATATGCAAATTACCATCTTGGAATGAAGCCTGAACATGAAGTCAGAATAACATGAGGTTTTCCTGTTCTTCCAGTTCACTTTCAAACCTTCACAGGAGCTGTAGTTCCTGGATGTTAACACAACAGTCTTTGATCTCTGTTAAAAAGTGTGTGTGTAAATATGTGACAGAAAACCTCAGTATTGTGTTTTAGCTTTCCACAAAGACCCCCCCCCCCCCAAAAAAAAAGAAGTTCTGTTTAGAAAATGCTTGTAGCACACGAGCTGGCCTCAAAGTCGGTTCTCCAAGTCACCGAGTCACCAAAGCTTCCTCACGCGGCCAAAATGTTGATCCGAAACATCAATAAACACAACGGCAGACAAAGCAACAACGGGATAGAAACATTTAAAATAACCCAGCTGTTAAACCAATAACAGCATCTATGCCGCCATCTATGACTTGTGTGAAAATTACTTTCATTGCTCAGGTGAATATGTTCGGAAAACATGACTCATTCGTTGACTGCCACTCAGCTTTTAGAAGCATCTCGGCACAGCTCCTCTCGGCACAGCGTTGCATCAAATGTTAATCACAGCATTTCACAGCCACAGGTATGTCAGCTCGAAGAGAGACGCCAGAAAGCTGATGGCGTGGCACAGGGTCTCAGCTCTAAGTGCAGGCGCTTGTTATCCGAAATGCTACAAATTGATGGAAAGTACAAGGTAGAGTGTGCAACCTGTTGGGAGTAGATGGAAGTATATAGTATGGTATGATGCTATAAATTACACATGTGTGCTGGAAGAACACACGGAAAAGTAAACACGCTTGTTTGGTCTGATATAGAATATCATTTATGAATTTCACTGGCGTAAAAACTGCTTTTTTTTCCCCTTGAAATCTGTGTTTGTACACTTGTAATGTAATGTCTTCCTATGCTTCCATTACTAGGATCCACAGATCCACAGACGTATACTCAACATCATTATTCTTACTGTGATGGCTGGGAGGTGGGAGGAAGCATGTGGAGGAGTTACTTAGGCTATTTGCAAGATAAGAGTAGCAACGGTGTCCGTTTTTTTGTTCATGTGTTCATGGAAACAACATCAATCTGCGCCCACGTCAAATGTGTGTGACACGATTCAAGAGCACATTTCATGGCGCGACGTTCGTCTTGGGACTGAGCAGCAGAGAAAAAAATAAATATGCCAACCACGACTACTGTCAGAATCTCATTGTTCTGGAGGATTTCATGATTTATGCCTTTCAGGTTTTTCTACCTGTCCTTTCACATGCGTGCCATGTGTTGAGGTCTGTGGACATACTACTGTGGTAGTATTCAGGCATACGGCTTCATGGCAGATACTTTACACACAGCAGACTGTTAGACGATGGAAGACTGTGAGACAACGATAAAATGTTCATATTAAAAGCATTTACCCCTCTCCAGGCGCCAGACTGTCTGACACTGGCTCAAATTGATTCTTAATTGGGTTTGTATAGACCCTGGATCTACTGTTGATGAGCCCAGTGAAAAGTGGACATCTACGGCTTCGACTCTCCGCAGAAACGTGATAACACAACTGACCCGGCGGAGGGGGGAAAATGGCTTCTTAAGAGTTCTCGGGCTGCCTTTTTTAAACAATAATAATTATGGAAAGGATAATCTGCACATCTTGAAAACGGATTTAAAAGAATGATCCATCATTCAGACGCTGCAGAACAAAGCGACGGACTCAAAGGGATGTCATTACTCATCACAAGTCACAACCAGTTGGTATTAACCAGCTGCGTAGCTAGATGTCTTTTTGGGGGACTTTTTTTTTTTCTTTTTTTTTTTTGGGGTCGTAATAAATCACTCAGAGTTGCCGTGGAATGCAACCCGGTCCTCTGGAACAGCTTGGTCTTGGTAGAGGTGATTTTCTGTTTCTAGGCTGACATTCCTCATTATCTATTTTGGCTTGCCTTGCGTGCACACTGGGCTGTTCCTGCCCGCTGGTTAAAAACTGAGCGGTGAGGGGGACGGGGGCCTTGAATGCTCCCCTGTGCCCCCCCCCCCCCCTACCGCCACCCTCTCCAGCGAAGCTCAGCATGCCTCTATTTGAAGAGGAAGCGAGGGAGGTTATCCCTACCTTTTGCCTTGCTTATGAATTTTTTCCTGCCCGCTCACAGAGGAGGCTTGTTTCCAGAGCAAGCAGACGTAGCGCAGAGCCACGCTGCAAAGCCTTATTCAAGCTGAGGGGAGAATCTGCTGTGGATTAAGCCTCGTCCACAGTCTGGTCTTAATTTCACTCCTTTTGTGCAGTCAGACTGAGGGAGTGCTTCTGATTCGCCTATAGCCTTGAAGGCTCACTAAAATTTGATAAATTTCAGGAGTCAATAATAATAAAATATGCTATAAATACAATGGGAGTAGATGGTTCTCCATTATACAACTCAAAATGACTCATGACCCAATGTAAATGTCATTATAGTGAGTTTATCAGCACTTGACTACAGTGAAATACTCAGCATGTTCCTATTTAAATGTACCAGTGAAAGAGATGTGAATACAACGGAGGTCAAAAAGCTCCATAGACAATAATAGATATTATGTAACTCATAAACTGTACAAGGTCATAATAGCGAGTGTACATACAGTGGATCAGTGTGCAATACTGAGAATGTGCTGTATACATGTGCTACGTTATACATTCTATGGGGGTAAATGGTCCTCTATAGACTTAAATGAAATATATAACTCGTAAACTGTACATGTTGTCATGATGAGGGTTTGTATACTTGATCAGTGCGCGATATTGAGCATTCTGAGACATCAACACAGCGTATGTCTACGTGGGATCGTTTTTTAAATTCTAATCGTTCATAAAATGTCACAGTTATCGAGAATAAAATGATCTCGGGAGCTTTAGGAGGAGAAACGATTCAAAGAGGTCTTTTGCACATTTTATGGAAACGCAGAAAACTGAGTAAAGTCATTCACATATCAATATATGAACGGTATTTGATGCATGAACGGTTTAACAACTGGAAGTGACCGAAAAAGGCACGTAATAATAATAATAGAAATAATAATAAGTATGCATGACAATGTGAGCGCGACAGCTGCAGGATAGCAATCATGCTAATAACGGCAACAGAGAAACCTGTTGGCATAACAAGCAATGAAAAACTAAACCCTTGAATGGAAGCAGGAAGCAATGGAGCAGGGCTATGACTCAGGCACTTGCCTTCTAAAGTGTTTACAGTGCAATCTCCCCGTGTAGGTGTCATAAATTGGCCGAGGCACCCTGGGCTTAACAGCCTCCTGGGGTGGTCCTCCGCCAGCCTTCAGCCCAGGGTGGGCTAACGTCAGCCTGCAGGCCCGGTGAACTCGTCAATGTCGCTTTGCTGCTTCTATTCTGGTCATGGAGAGGAGCAAGTGGGTGAGTGTTTGAGTGGGAGTTGAAAAAAAGAAAAGAAAAGAAGAACCTGTTGCAAGGCTACGGTATGTTCCAAGGCACATGGTGGTCTCTTCATTTTCAAAGCACTACAACGCATTTAAAGCAGGCGGGAAGAATTTACAAGGTGTCACTGCAAGGAGGAGTCGAGATTCACAAACTGATATTGCAAAAAATGCCATGTGTGAGCTGCCAAAAGCCTCAGTGAGGGCTGTGTTTATCTGTCAGCAGGAAGTGGAAACAAGAACACTGATCTCCCTCCTAAATCAAGACTTACAATTTACCGCACGATTTTTTCCGCCTTTGTCTGAGTCATTAATCTTCAAAACAGACATTCATATCCATGATTATAGCAAATAAAAGAAGATTTGGGTGTTTTCCCAGCAATGGGATTTTTTTATATATTAATCTTCAATGTATTTAGCCAATTCCTTCATCTGTGCTGAACAAAGGAGCCACGTGATGCCAAACCGAACGTCCAAATGTTTCTGTTTAAAGACCTCCGTTACGATTCTCTCAGCAACACATTTTCAAAAGAGGAGGGCACCGTGTTAGAATTACAACCTATTAATTAATATGCAAATAACAAGTAAAACTGCCAACCTATTACGGTTTCCATGATCAGTTCCGAATTAGGATTAACAAATTGAATGATTTTATGTGCAGCACTTTTCTTTCTACTCCGCAGACGGAACATTCCGATGTGATGTGATAACCAAAACCCTTCTGCAGGATGTGACCTCCCCTTTCTTTATAACCCATAAATAAAAAGATTGTGATCTATTTGTTCCTTTATATGCCTCGTTTGGTTCTGCGACATTCTTAGATCCTTTGTGTAAAGTCAAATTTGGCTTTTTTTTATACACTTTATTGCATTCCTTCCCAAACCACATTCCTCTTGTGCTTTAATGGGTAGTTGTTCCTCTGTATTTTTCACTGAGAAAAAGCTGCTGCTGCCAGATTTGTGGCCTGTTGTGGTCCAAAAGAACAGCACCACAGGGAACTTCAGAAAAACTCGCTCAAGTTTCAGTTTTTTGAAATACAGTCGTGCCTAAGGGGGGGGGGGGGGGGGCCTGGAGCATCTCCCAGCCCAATATTTCAAATGAGAGATGGAGTGGTACTCTGTTCTGTAAAGAAGGGTGAACGGCCTCCCACAGAATAAAGTATATGACATGAAACTCCATGTATGATAGGCTGGCTGCGAGCTTCTGGGTGCACGTGCTCACTGGCTGACACCTAGGTAACCCCTTTGACAGGTGCTGAAGTTTTATGTGTCTGAAGGGCAGCTTAAGAGTTTTCTACTTTACAAGCCCAGCCTTGGTTTGTTTCACAGAGCTCGGGCAAATGGCATGACACAACTGCATGATGCTCCAGTGTCCACAGACTGAAAACAGCTTTTGTGCATTTCTAGAAATACATATCTATTTACAGTACATAATACAGGATACTATACTGCGTAGTTATACTTTGTTTTTGTGTTATGCCAGACTCTGTGTATGTTGTGAAAAACTGAGGAGAGCCTGAAGAGGACTGTGAAAAGAGCTCCATTTTGACACAAACATGGCTTGTTAAAGAAATAGTTTAACATTTGGGGGGGGATATGCTTATTTAGATGAGAAGATCAACACCGCTCTCATGTTTGTACGGTATACATGTAGCGGGGGCCTGCAGAACGTTAGCTTAGCTTAGCTAACGAATGTAGGCAGGGAGAATAAACTAGCTTTGCTCCGTCTGAAGGTAAAAAAAATGAATCTACCGAGCAGCACCTCTAAAGCTCACTAATTAACACGTCGTGTCTTGTTTGTTTCATCCGTACTTCACAGGGGGTTACTGGACTACTTCTTGGCTGGGAGCAGTGACTTCAGGCAACCAACTTTGCGTTTTAGAGCGGATTATACAAACAAGATATAAAGTGTTAAAGAGCTTCAGAGGTGCTGGTGGGAGGATTTGATTTTCTACCTTCGGACAAAGCCAGGATCGCTTCCCCATGTTTCCAATCGTTACGCGAAGCTTAATGTCTCCTGCCTCTAGCTTCATATTCAACAAACACAACATGTGTGGTGTAGATCCTCACATCTAACTCTCGGCAATAGAGAATATGCACATTTCCCAAAATGTTTATCTGTTCCTTTAACGAGCCATTTTTGTGTCAAAGTGTGTGTGCTCTGTTTACAGTCTCCGAAACTGTAAACTTTTCATTTTCTTTTCTCGACACTGGAATTATATAAAGCCACGAAAAACCTGAGAAGATGTTTTTTTACACAACATGTACTGTATAATAAATGCAAATGTTTATACATTTCCAGAAATAAACAATGGCTCTATTCACTCTTCCCAAACTACTCAAGAACAGAACATGACTCTTTGGAACTTACTGTACAATAAATGTGAATAGATTAAACAAAAATAAAAAATCCTTGACTCCACGAGTTTGAACTGTGGATCAGAATATTTTCATTTATGCAACAGTGCCGTTACTTGTTTGAAACCAAGGCCTCTGTACCACAGGAGAAATAAAGTATACTCAGTAAACAGTAAATGAAGTAAGTGATGCCTGCAGTGTCGTATATATACGCAGCATACATTGATTAGTTCCTGCATGGGATACATCCCCCAACTCCTCCAGCTTCTAATGTTGCTCATTGGAAATATGCTAATGAGATCAGTCACGATCGCTGATTCCCTTTGAACTTTTATTTTGTCATGGGCTGACTGAAATCACAGAGGTAGAGAGCAGGAGATTTTCTGCCGTATGCCCACGGCCCCTCTTCCACCATCTGCCGGACCTCATTTAATTTGAATAATAAATGATTGCCTTTTTTCTTTCTCTCTCTCTCTCCGCAACACAGAGGCGCCTCGGCTCCTCATATGTTTTCACAGTTGAAGAGAAGAAAAAAAACGGCCACCAGCCATGACGGAGGATTGCCCTGCCCGGGGTCTACAGGCCACAGCAGCCTGCAGCACACTGAATATACACACCGATTCAGAGCTGAAATGCATTCTTCTAAGCCTCACACTGAAGGGATTGGATTCTTCCTTTATTTTGAGTAACTGCACATGAATAGGCATCCTGTTTTTCTTTAAGAACAAAAAGACGCTGAAAAATATTTTCATGCTGGGTTGATTCCCTCAAATGAAAAAAAAAAAAGCTTCAGTCCCAAGGAACAAACCAGAAATAGATTTTATCAGCAGGATATGCTCATAAGGTTACATTCTCACTGTTGATGGCCACCAGATAACAAGAGGAGCTCTATTCAATCATTGGAACATGATCATTTATAGACTAGTCACTCACAGTGTAGAGGATATAAAATGGTAGAGCCTGTGGCTGTGGAGCGGATTGGTCGAGGCTTTAACTTTTCTTGCACAGATAAGTTTCCCTACTGTCGATTTACATAGTTCCCAGCTGGAGATGTGCTGAGGCAAATCTAATTCAAACAGTTCAAACCTCAAAGACACACAGTGGTATTCCAAATAGCAATGAAGCCACTGGCCTCTGCCCTCTGGTGTACTACCCATCGCCACACTTTATAACCCCAGCTCACAGTGTTGAGATTGGAACATGTGCTCACCAATGGATTCAAATAGAGTCAATAGGCGCCTCTTTCCCCTTCAGCAGTCAGCATGCGGATCTCGAATAGCAGAGCGGTGTGATTAGCATGCACATACTTGGTAAGAATTCAATCCATTATAATTTTCACTTCGTATGGAGCAGAATCCGCACATAAATGTTAACAGCATGCTAATCCTCCTTTCGTCAAAAGCAAAACAAATGATGTATGAACCTTACAGTGTGCTTTTTCTTTGAAGAGAATATTTTACAGGATTGTGAAAAGCTGTGGTATTTATTAAGAACAAACGTCCTGCACAGTCTGTCGAGGGGAATATGGAAAGAGTACGTAAATCTGGTCCCCTGCTGTGCGCCTCCACCAGCTCTTACAATGATTGTCCTCTGCAGGTTTCCAGAAGCCTGGAAACAGGGAATGCCCTTGACACATGAGGTATGATAGAAAAAAGAAAAAAAACAGCTGAAACCCGAGGGATCAGCGGGGGCAGTGAAGCAGGTTGTTCCATTTCCCCTTCGTTTAAAACCTACTGCCAAGCTCTGCTCAGACTTGGACCCATGTGCCTGGCCAGGAACAATGGGAGCCAGTTAGAATTAATGAAACAATTATCGGCAAACCTTGCAATTAAGCAGCTCTCCAAATTGTACTCTGCATGAGTTGCTGACAGAATATCAGTTGGGATAAAATATACATAGGTGCCATAATAGGAAAACACAAACTCAAACAGCCTCCGAGGGTCTCCGGGGCTCCTGGGACACAGAGATGGGGCTCACCTTTCCTCTTCCTGTTTCCCTTTCCGATCAAAACTATTAGTAGTGATAATAGCAAAGCGCGCATCCCAGCTGCTGCCTTGCACCAGCATTTCAATTAGCACGGTGTTCAAAATCTTTCATTATCACAGCTAAAGTGAGATCACTAGGGTATAGCGAGCGGGTGCAGTCAACACTCCTATAACATGGCGCTAATCAGCGGGATCAGCACGAGCCCTACTGTGAAAACATTCTGCATTGTCACCTTTGATCAAGTACACACCAGATGCATGAGAGGTAATGGCACTAACATGAAACAGCAGGGGTTGCAGCACGTTGCATCATTTGCTTCTGTTTTGAATCATTCCTGATCCTGAAATGGTTATTTTTGTATTTAATGTGACATTGCATTGCAGCACCTTTGGGTACCTATTAACTGTAATTTCATGGTGAGTGTGGCTTGTTAGTTATACTGGTCATTGTGCCAACTGAGCTACCGTGCTGGAAGTCTAATCTGCCCTACAAAGGCTAAACGCAGTATCGACATATTGGCTCAAAATTTTGTTAAGACCTGAATCTGACATTTTTTACATCATATAAAAAACACATTATACCATAGAACTGTGTAATAAATGTGAAAACATCTTTTCTATAATTGTAGTAACTACAAGACAGAGCTAAAACTCAGCTAAACAGCAGAAACTAACATTAGCGCTAAAGCAAGAGCGCTGTACCGAGCTAAAACTAGCTGGTGAGATAGCTACAGCTAGCCTTAGCTTAAACTAAAGCTACATTTATTCATTCATTTTCTCTGGTTGTTATCTATAATTGATAAAAAGGAATTCTAATGAACTGTCATCTTAGTTATTCCATGTAACAAAATGTGTCAGAAGCTGAAATATCCGGCAAAACTCATGCTAAAGCTAACGTAATCGTAGCAGTGACTTGTGGAATTCATGTGATTTGGCGTAGTCAGGCCAGCATTAAATCACATAATTAAATGTACAGTTTATTATATTGAACTCATTATAAATATTATTAGTAGTTGGACAAATTCTCACCTCGCATACAGAGATACATTTTATTCATTAGAGGTGCTCAATAAGAGCATATCTATTGCCTCAACACGACTGTCAACGACTAGCAGCTAACGTTGCTAACAGCGCACGCAAACAGATGTAACAGTTAAGGGTAACCGGAGGCAGGGCGCTAAGCTTCTGCGACGCAGCCGTGGGTCGAGATGGTGTCATCGGCGGTAACCGCCGTTTATGAGCGAAGTGCAGAGCGGCGGCCATCAACTAGCCAATGGGGCACAACAGAAAGACTCACACGGACGGCTAAAGAAACAAATCACAGAGAAGCTCGTATTACAACACACATAGAGAGCGACATTACGCCGCTATATCTTTACATAGCTAGTAGATGTTTGCTGCTATATTAATGCTATGAATCCCGTACATACAACCTTTAAAAGCTATTGACAGTAAATAAACAAAACAAAGTTTATTTTCTGAAAGAACACATTTAGTTTGTAGTTCCTGCATTTCCCTCCTGTGCTCTGTGATGATTATCTAAAGGCAGCATCTGCATTATTCAGGTGATGTGTAGGTTTTATGGCAATAATTTAAATTATTAAAATAATCAAGCTAAGAAGACTAAAATGAAGACATTAAAATCTTTCTATACGTTATGTGGTTTGCCAGCCAGTATAAACACTTTAAATGCTTGGCGTGTCACTTCAAGTGTTCAAAAATATATATGACCATATGGATTTTTTATCAATCAAGTTGCAAACAAGCATATGTGAAAGTACATTTCAGGAAAACAAAAACACAAATAAAATGTTTTATGCACAATTTTTAGTCTGTCCCCTGGACAAAGCAGCTGCGGCAGTGGTTACACTGAACAATAAACAAACATAAGGACATTATGTTTCATGCCGTGCACTCAAGCAACTGTTCAGGTGATTGTGTTTTAACTATCCTCTTGAGGCAAACCTTTAGTTTTGCTTTTCATCTTGCTTTACTATTTTCAAACAAATTTGTATTTGTCTGTTGCACAGCCAGGTTCCTGGTCTTTGTGTACAAATGCAAATAGAGTTGTGGTGCATTGACGCACATTTGTCTGACAGTCCAGAATTATGGCAGGCAGACTGGATCCGGCCGTGAGCGGGAGAAGAGAGAGGGAGAGAGAGAGAGAGAGAGGGCCCCCGGCAAGCTGCCCTGGCTTTGTTTACAACAAAAAGCTATTGTTTGATGTGGTCGCGCAGCCGGCTCCAAAGCTCCCGCTCCCACAGGATGTGCTCTGGGTAAAATGCCAGACGGAGGCCACTGCTGGATGACTTCGACCTCGCCATACTGGGACTCTGAGCGCAGTCCTCCTGAGGCCTCTAGAGACTTAAAGAAGTACATAAAACAACAGCAGTTTGATGAATTTTTTTAGTTTGGGGTCTTTTATGGGAGAAATGTGTGAGGAATATTCTGCCTCTCTACCAGACAAGTTCAGGTGGCGTCAGCAGAGAAAGGTAGAGGTAAGAGGTGTGAAAATCTCATTTTGTAGCTTTGACAGCTTGACGTTTCTTAATTTTCCTTTAATCTAAAGACCTTTACGTTTGTCACTTTAACTGTGTTCTTCAAATGGCACGATTGGTGACATTTTAAGAAGCGAGAGTCCTCAAGTTATTAATTTCTATCGCACATATCTTCTTTTCACAGTCCTCACTCTCCAAAAACACAATGGATTTCTCGTTCCTTTCACTCGTAGGGAGATTTCTCTTTCAGCCACGATCTGCCCGACGCTCCACTTCTCTGCCAAATCATCAGTGCAATCAAGCCACACGCTACCAGTTTACAGAGCGCCGCAAACCCAGAGAGCCCTCATTGTGTTTATGATACAACTATTCAATCGAAGCAAATGTAGGCCATGCAAAGGATGAGTCGTCAAAAGAGAGCGCAAGCATACCCAACGCTTTATTAATCTTTTATCATTCGCCCTTAGAGGGGTGTCCGGTTGAATGCTTGGATGGGAAACAATAACAACAAATGGGGAGAAAATGATATCATAGTGTATCAAAAAAGAAAAGTACAATGTGTTTTTTTTAAATTGCTGAAGTAGCACACAAATAAGAAGAAGATGGGGTTAAACATTCAGTCCACACAGGTGAAGCTCTGCAAATGGCTTCTAGCTCCAGCTTTGTTGATGTATATTGTTTTGGCAGGAAATCATTTAAGAGGCTCTTTAGCTTTTTCTGATGTTTGTGCATATTTGTGAAGAATGGGCTTTGATTTGCATTAATATGGAAGAAAAGGTAGGAAGAGCCTCCTGACACGCCAAAATCAGGACCTGGCGTGGCACACAAGCCACAAAGGTGTAACAGTAGCCGGTATATGGTGATAATGTGCCTGAAGCAAGACTGGGAAAGCAAAGAAACATGTGGTGGTGAGCCAAGCTGAAATCCTCTCTGACCTTGCCCCTTTTCCTGCAGCCAGGAAGAGATGAAAGGAAGTGCTGATGCCTCTACTGCCCCCCAGAGGTGCTGGCTTCTCTGGCAGGAAGGGGAATCATCTTCAAGGCTGCTCTTCATGTGCAGCACTAATAGCGTGTGTGTTACATAAACTCCACGTTGGCTGATGATGGCCCGAGTTTAGATTTTGAGTCCCAGACTTCAGCAGTTTAACATTATGATTTACTGCTCTTGGAGAAACGGGGTATGTAGACAAGAGGTTCAAGGTACTGTAAGTCCCAACTGTTTCATGCAGGATGTATTTAATTTTTCATGTCGGTATAAGTACAGAGCAAGCACTAAACCTCGGGAAAAAAAGAGGCTACCTGCAAAGTCCTTGAGGAATCCGAAGAAACAGGCCTAAGTGAACTGTTGGGAAATTAAATATGCTCTCTGTCCTTCCTCTTAAGAAGTGATGGTTCTGGCGGAGTTGCGAGAAATATAGAACAAACGATGAGAGAAGAAATAAAAAATAAAAGAAATCACCGACACAGAGACTGTCTAAGTATGCCTCTTCTATCCTTTTTTTTTCCCTCTCCGCACAAGTTTGTCAAGATAGTTTATAGCCAGCTGTTTCATCTTTCAGCAGTCATGGCTGGAATTAATAGACCCTTAAACACAGGCAGCTGTGAATGTTCTATACTGTGGCTTGTGGCATTAGGAATAATAGTTGTTATTCTGACATGATGAAACATCCCTCATCAGTATGACTTCATCTTACTTGAGAACAAGGAAGCGGACGGAGAGCACGATATGCAAACTCAATCGAACAATCAGAATGTTCTGAAGTGGCTTTGATGAAAGAAAACATATTGTATACATATGAGGCTGTGCCGACATCTGATTGGCGTTTTGCGCCCCGGCGCCTTTGAAAAAAGAAATGGGATTAATAAAAATGTAAGCAATATGTGAAGTCATTATGCAAACACAGAGGTTTCTGTTTCACAGCCAAGTGTCCCGTGTAAATGATTGATTTGCTTTTTGTTTATTTGATATCACTGACAGAAAGTACAAGCAGATTTCTTTTCTTCATATGCAGCAGCAACTCTTAATACTTCTTCCTGCGCCATGATGAGTCAGGGTAAATCTATACACTGAATATAAATAAGAATGCGCCTGCAGAGCTCTGTAGTCGCTATCTGCACCTCCTCTCTCGGGCAGCAGCTCCTCCACACTGCAGGACCAGAACTCTGGGAGTCTGAACTGTCGGTGACCTGAGCAGCACCTGCTGAATCTGCTCCATGTGTGAGTGCGTTCGCGGGGCTTGTAACCCCTCACCAGGAGCCTGTTTCGCTCCGTGCTTTCAGGACAGCTGGTTCTGAACTTGTCATGACAATAACTACCATCACAAGCTTTTCCACCTCCCGATCAATAAGCTATTGGATGCCGCAGAGTCGTGAGCACCATCCCGCATGAGCAACCAAGTCAACACCTACTGCTCGACCCCCAGGCCCCCTGCGTCTCTCATCATTTTAATCCAAAATTAAACATCTCAATCATTCCTGGATGAGATTCTCTTCCAGTTATTCCTTATATAAACACTTACTTGTACGTGGCGTCACGTTTCGTGTAAATAGTCCACCTTTTCCAATTTCTGTCCATTTTTCCATTGTATACATTTCCCAAACAATCTAAAATAATTGCTCTTTCCCTGGGGAGATCAGCTTTATCCCATTTTCCTGTTAAACTGGAATTGTGCTTTTCTGAAGACAGACGTAAGCGTCATACACAGGGGAAGGGTGTAATGGGTAACCGTAGGTCAACCTATGTGTTTTGCCGACCTGCGTGTCAAGCAAAAGTGATCTGCTAATTGAAATCCTGTCAGGAGGCGGGATCGAACCAGGACATGAACACGTTCCCGTACGGTTCCGTTCAACTGCACTACATACAACAACGTATCCGAGTGCATGTTCGACTAGAGAAGAAGAACCAGATTCCAGCTTTATATCTTTTTTGTTGATTGGACGTGGTCACCGTGACGTCACCCATTGGTTGTTGACTGCCTCGAGTTTGGCAATTTGGCCGTCGCCATCTTGTTTTTTTCCAACCAGAAGTGACCAGAGAGGGAGGAGCTAAGTACAACCTGAATAAGATGTTTTTAGGCGACCAAAACGGTTACAGTTAACTTTCATGAATTGAAAACACACTGTGAAGGGTTAAAAATCTAAGACGAACAAACACACACAACTCCCAAACCGGACAACCCCGTGGTCGCAACTCGTCAATCACAAGGTAGCCCGCCCTAAATCAAACCCTGCTTTATGGTCTATTTGACTCTAAATGGACCATAATTTACTAAATGAATATCATGCTGTATTGAACAAGACTTAAAACTAGCGACTGAGACCATAAACTCATGTTTACTGATTAAAAAATCAAGTGAGAAGTAGGGTCATTTTCTCATAGACTTCTACACAATCAGACTTCTTTTGCAACCAGAGGAGTCGCCCCCTGATGGCCATTAGAGAGAATACACTACCGCATTGGCTTCACTTTTTGTAACCTGATACAAGCACAATTTGATCCAGGGTATCTATCTCTCCCCAGTATTCTTTATACATCACAGCTCAGTTGTTTGGAGTGGTACATCTCATAATTTTCTGATTACATTGACATTGTCCCAGAGGGGCTTCAGATCAGACTCCAGGTTGTCATTGTCTCCAACATGGTTATTTTTCTCCTTTGTAAGTGTTCATATTTTATATTTATAACAATGACAATACAAATTTCAGGGTAACAAGCAAACAATAACAGACAACCACCAATGCAGCAACAACAATAATAATAGATAATAAGGCACAATAAATAAATAAAAAATACAAAACAATTAACATTATTATTCCCCATCTACATATTTCTTTGAGCACTTAATTGTAGCTCGTCTGTTCTGTAAAAAGGGAGCCACAGGTGTGACAGAACAACAATGGAGGGCATTTTCTTCAGCTAGTGACATTCCTGACACATTATTGCGCTTGTCCGACCGGCTCATTTCTAGCCAATACGGGTATTATCCTGCATGAGAGTATTTGACAGCTCCATTGCTTTTAAAACTGCGATTAGGATAATTACATAGGACCACTTTTCACCGTGGCACTGGAATTTTAATCAGGCTCATGTACAGGATCTCTCCTCTCTGTATAGGAGAGGCAAAAAAACAAAAATCACTATCATATGAAATATATCTGAAGTTAAGCATCGCTTTGCAGTCAGAGAAAACCAACGTCAAGCCGCTGAGAAACGCAACATAAAAATAATTGATGATACACAAATCTCAATGGAACTGCATCCATATCAAAGCCAATGATTATGCGGGCAAAGCCTTGTCTGATTGCAATAGTGAGGAGATGAAAGAATAGTTTACCATGTGATGTCTACCTCGATGCCTTTGAAACAGCACCACATGTTGGGTGGATTGCTTTAACCTTTAAGTGGTGTCAAACAAAATATGAGAGTCAAATGGACATTGTGGCATCGTTCAGGTGGCAACACATCTGTGTTAATTCCCACTGGGCTGCAAACCGTCAGCCATAGGAGAGAGTGAGTAAGGTAGGTACGTGGATGGATAGCTGGACGGACTGAAAGGACTAAATCATACTTTGTTTCTGTTGCCACAGGCCTGTTAAACTCGTCCTATTATTTGGATGGATGGATGGATGGACGGATTGATGGACGGACAGAAGGATGGACGGGTGGATAAATAGACGGATGGATAAATAGACGGATGGATGGAAGAATGGATGGATGGATAGATGGATGGAATATGGATGGATGGATGGATGGATGGACAGACGGATGATATATAGCTAGATACTGTTGTCTGGGGCTGTTTTCTTGGTTTGGGCAATTTCTTCACACACAAAGCCAAGTCCATTAAAACAAATGAAAAAGGCTTTCTGAGTCTTGTGTCGAAACATTTGACTTGGGTTGCACTGAGCCCCGACCTTAACCCCATTCAAGACCTTTTGTGTTGAACTGCAAGCCGGGCCAGCATCAGTGCCCTCATCTCACTAATGCCTATGTGGCTGAATGAAAACAAATCCCTGCGGCCAGCATCCCAAAATAAAAAAAAACTGCTGGAAAGCCTTCACTGAAGAGCGGAGGCTGATATGGCAACAGATCAATGCCCATGGTTGGAATATAGATAGATGGATAGATAACATTCAAATCACTTCTAACATATATATATATATAGAGAGAAAAAAGACAAAGCAGTGCTTCGCTGTTTAACAAAAACACCAGATGTTGTGTCAAGAAATAGAGAAGTGATGTCATCTAAACAACCCGCTCTGCATTGTTCAAGAGATTTTGAACAAAATGCGTGGTGAATTGTTCAGAATACCATATGTATTAAATTGACAGACTCGTGCTGAAAAATCCAACACAATAAAACGTATTGTAGTGCTACTAAATGACAGACAGAATAATATCAGTAGTAGAGGTAGATGGTAGTAGTAAATGTGCCAGTGCTGGTGTAGAGAGGTTCTCACAGCATACAAAGGGAAAGTTGTTAGTGTTCATTGGCCCGGCAGCTCTGCAGAGGCCTGAGGATAAGCCTTAAGCCAGAGCACAGCAGATAGCCAGGGGTGAGGTGAAAGCTCAGACAACACGGTTAGGCTCTGAGGCAAGCATCCTGCTGCAATGGCAGACTACACCAGATAATGTGTGACACAGCAGCATGTTGGTGTCGCAAACAACAAGACCCTTATTCACTCCGTCAGGGGGGAAGCTTCATGGAAAGAATGAGAAACTACGGCGGGAAGAGTTAGAGAGGCACGGAGAAAGCAGAGCGAGGAGCAGAAATCTCACGTAGTGGGATCTTAAGAATAGGTTAGTGAAGGTGTGATGCTGCCGGCACGGAGAATAGATTTCCATTTCTTTCTGTCCTTCCCTCTAAAGGAATTGAAAAGGGGGCGGCCGGATAATATAATTGGTTCCAGCAGCGGTGAATGACGCAGGGAGGGACTTAAACGTACCCCGAGAAACCTGACAGTACATGCCGGAGAAAGAAAAGAAAAAAGGGAAAACAAAATAAATGCAAGTTGACAGGCAAAATGGGGGACAGTTAGGCTTAGTGTTATTACCATGACAAAGAGAAAAGAGCACAGTGTCTGCTCCCTGCATGGAGGGTGAAGAGGTTTAAGGACAGAGCAGCAGGAGATGAGGAAGTGGCACACTGAGCTGAGCGTGTGTGCTTCTATCAGCCCGAGGGTGTGTGTGCGTGTGAATCTGTCGCCCTGAGTCTCCCACTGTCATGTGCATGTATGTAATCATACCTCTTGCTCTGATATTAATACTCCGCAACTAGAACATAACGAGGGAAAGGACTTCCTCCACTTCTAACGGCAGAAATTATTAAGTATGTTTGTTACGCGCTCACGCAGGGAGCCTTAAAAGTGTTTGGGATTGAATCAGCTGCAATGGAGACAACTATCAAAGACTGATAACTCCTACGGGGCCCTTCAGGCATGCAGGAGACTGATTACTCCTCTGCAGGGCAAGGAGTGACATCATCCCTGACTGGAAGCTGTTAGCAAGAGGGCGAGCAGGGAAGCATGCTTCATGTGCCGTCTTCGCATGCCTCACACACGACTTCTCAAGCTTCCCAGACCGGTTTGTGTCTGCACACAGTGGACTGTGACGCTTTGCATCAGCCGACCACATCAAACGGCAGAGGACAGGGTTAATCTCACCCCATGGTAGCGCCCAATCCTCACTGCCAGATCTAATGACACGAGCAGATCAAGTCCCCGGTTTACATTCTCTCTGTTCAACATGGAGCACAACTTTCAAAAAAAATAAAATATTATAATTGGATAAATCTGTATCAAGTGAAGAGTTGCATTCCAAAATTAGATTCCCACAGAGCATTCAAACATTACTAACACAACAAGAGGATGCAACCTTTCTTTTTTATTTCCAACGTGGCTTTGAAGCTTAAGTAAAGGATTCGGAAATTATGTGAGAGTAATTTGAAATGAAAGTAAAAATGTAATTTCCCATTGAGATAAAAGAATGTATGTTTGCAATTGAAAGTGGGAAAGTGGACAAGTAAAAGCTTAATGGAAAAGAATATTCTGTTAAACATAACTTCAAACACAGCGTTCAGTTCTGGAAGCGATGGAGCCCTGGAACCGCAGCAAAATGCAGTGAAAGCTCATCAGACAAGTCAAAAATCCCCATGGAAGAACATAACACAAGTTCACAGACGCCATACTTCCATCTTCATCACTTCTATCTTCATCCAAGTGTTAGTCTAAGCATCTGAGACATTTTGTATGTCTATGATATGTATGATATAATACAATGTCAAAATAAGTAAACAAAAACGTATAAGTAGCATAAGCTGGCTAACTTTGTTAGCATTTGCTTGCCGGCTAGTGTTTACACAGCAATGCAGTACAAACACTGCATGCAAGTGAGCTTCAGCTAGCTGGAGAGCAGAAAAGGCTGACGCTCATGTCTGTGTAGTCACCAGTGTTTCCAGTTAAGCTAGCTAGCCACAGTACTTTTAATGGCTCCACGGATGTTGCGCGCACACACACACACACACACACACACACACACACACACACACACACACACACACACACACACACACACACACACACACACACACACACACACACACACACACACACACACACACACACACACCCTCTCCCTGGACGCCCATCTCATTAAATGCTTTAGAAAATTGGGAATGTGGTGAGGAAATTAGGAGATGCATGGGGAAAATAAAGAATATGTAAATGATTACATATTTCAACAATTGGATGTGTGAGTTAAAGAAAAAATATAAAGCTTTATTTGTTGCTCTCCATCATAATTATTGTGCTATGTGTACCAACAATAGTATCTGTTGCTGTATTCAGTTATATTTCTGACATGAATGAAAACTATTTTCGCGACATTTTATTAATTAAAATCCAAATTCACAAATACATGTGTTGCATAATTGCAGCAGAGAGTGGCCGCTTGCACCGAACGACTTCTCCCTGGGTTATCTATTATGTTAAGTATTATTATGTAAAGAGGGCTAGCTTGCCCCCCATCTGTTAGCCTTACAGACCCTCATCATAATGTTTTTTAAAAATGAAAAACTAATGGTTATCCCAAGCTGTGACACAAACAGTAACAGTCGGGTAGTTCATTTAGCAATTATGTTTTCTTGTCCGACTCTATAGCATCAGACCCACCAACATGTGTTATTTTGTCCTGCTGGCACAGATTTCTTGTGCTGATCATTTCTACTTGCGTGGATATTCTTGCTCTGAGAATTAACGAAAACAGCAGGCCCTTCCACACCATACTGCCTCCGACAGGCAGGTTATGTTTTGCTAACCTCTTGTTTTTAAGCACCATACAGTGTGACAAAATTCTCTCTCTCCAGCTCTACAAACCTACAGCAAGTGATCCGCGGAAAGTAAGTAGGAACAGCAGCAGCAGCAGCAGCAGCAGCAGCAGCGCGGCTCTACAGTTTTACAACAGCACTTCCCAGGTTGACTTTTTTTTTTGACCTATCAAGATGAATTCCATTGTATACAATAAACTGAGCACCGAGGGCCGTTTCTGCACTGATTATACAGTCAACACCGAGAGTTACCAGACACCTATTACAGGAATTATGTTATGTGAAATAGACATGCGGTGACAACATGCAGCGATATGGATTTTTACATAGGGTCTGCACTCCGCAGCGGTTAAATAGACCACCACGGTTGTGTTAGCAAGAGACCTGACACTAATACAAGTCAATTGGTCGGTGTTGTTGTGTTGTAGTGATCATGTTACAGCTCCTCTTGCGGCTCCTTGTTGCCGTCGATGAGAGGGACAAACTAGAGGGTGTGAATTGACGTGAATGCGTTTTGTCGTTATCAACATGACACGTAGCGCAGCAGTGTGGCACGAGACATTTAGGAACGTAGGGCAGGGCAGAGGGATGACGGCGCCGAGTCCTGGGTCGCCCCCGAAATCATCTGTGTCAAAAGATATTTCAATCACAATTATTGCGTTTTTTTGTTACCGCCATTAAAAAGTTTTCATTAATTCTCCGGCTTGTCGTGAAGAAGGTTTTGACAAAATCCTTCACTTTTGTGGACAGATGATTGACAAATGACAGACATGATGTTTGCAGATTAAACGCAATGTGATGGCGTAAATATTGCAATATAATAATGTCATAATTTGGGTACGGCTAAATTTAATAAATATAGTAAATAAAAAATGTTTAATTTAAAGTACATATTTAGATGTGGATTAAAAGGCACTCCAATTGATTTGAGGCTTTATAGGGCAAATACATCCATCTCTCATATCATAATATCAATAAAATTCTTCCTCTCAGTATTAATGCAATACAATTCAACAGCACCACAAACTACAGCCTCCAAGACGGCCATTAAATTAACATTTCTCTAACGTTCATGATGGTAGTAGACTGCATTCGGAACACTGCAGCTGTAAATGAGTAATATTGAAGATTCACATTTTTTAATATCAAAAAACATGATTTTTTTGATCCGTTATGACGTCTTTTTTTAACTTATTTTTAGTTTGAGTGTAGATACACGGTATGTCACAGTTCTAATTAGCAGACGAGCAGATGACCATCTTAATTTTCATCTAATTTAAGTTCAACTGCTATTAATACCACAGCTATATTTTTCATGGATTGTGTAGCGCAGCTACAGTAGATGTTGAACTCTGAGCCGTCATGAGGGCTTCAAGTGTTTCAACTCTTTTACCCGAGAGAGAACAAAAGGTTATTGTGTCTATTTCTGGAAGGTTTTATTTATAATATAAATGTTAACCAGGACACAAAGGAGGCAGGCACAGCAGTAACAGATAATTAAGCAGAGGTTAACTTTCATCTGTGGCTACAAGGAGGTTAGAGGAGAAATACGCTCACTAGTTATTGAAGAAGAGACAATTAGATTTTACTAGAAAATTACAAAACTTAAAAAAATGTGACATTGAGGGGGAAAAAAAAGGGACATGATTTTGTCTTCCCTGTCAGTTTGCGTTAGGTGTGATCTGTGCTCTGTGCTCTGTGCCAAACTTTGAACACAAGTTTAGAAGCAGCTGGCAACCCTGAGCGACAGGGAGCACTCTGACTGGAGCCTATATACGCAAAGAAATCTCAGATCTCACTTGTGAAAGCAATCCTAAATTTAGGTCTAGCAGCCATCCTTCACCCTGTAATCAATTTGAAATAGTCGAGCACATCCGACCCTCCGACCAACACCTGAATGTCAAACGCTTTGCTTGGCTCAGTTTGCCTCGAATGCAATTTGGAGGGAAAAAAAAGATTTCATCTTCTTTGAGAACTTTTTTTGTTTTTTTTGTTGCACCCACGTGACAGAAGCAGCCCCGGCATTAGTAGTCGTATTTATTAAACACACAAATGAATGCGTAACACTGCACCCGCTGCTTATGGAGTAATATCATTACACTAGGAGCAGTGTTAAATTGAACCAGCATGACTGTACCTTTCTGACCATGCAGAGGAATGAATGATGCTTTTTTATAATTTCCCCTCCTGAGAAGAAAAAGTGCGTTCTCTCTCTCTCTCTCTCTCTCTCTCTCTCTCTCTCTCTCTCTCTCTCTCTCTCTCTCTCTCTCTCTCTCTCTCTCTCTCTCTCTCTCTCTCTCTCTCTCTCTCTCTCTCTCTCTCTCTCTCTCTCTCTCTCTCTCTCTCTCTCTCTCTCTCTCTCTCTCTCTCTATACTTAGTTTCTCTGTATTGTTGCCAATGAATGGGATTTCCATGGAGTCCAAGGTTTCTTGTATTAGAGGAGGAGGAGAATAAATGAAAGAAATGCATACATGTCAGAGCCTTTAGTTCATGCAACAAAGGAGGGAAGGTGTTTTCACACATACAGGCTGATAATAGAAACACACACTGCTGCTGCAAAGGGACGTCATCATACATCTCGCTTCACATTAATACTTCACATTAATACTGCCTTCAGTGAAGGAGGACAGAATATGATTTTAATAGGAATTCTCTTTCACTACTGCACTTCATAATTAAAGAAGAAAAATATCTTAAATAATAAGAGATATACTGAGCATATTTTTGATTGATCTTATGAAATAAATACAGATTTTTTTGTTTTATTAATTCATCCATGACCATATAGGATGGTTACACACATTCAAACCTGTACAGCCATCTACACTGTACTGCTGATCAGGTTTAGTATAATTAATAATTCATATTATATAATTTAATTTAAATAGCTATAAAAAAAAACAATTACATTTAGCCGTTTCGTACATTCAAATGTTTTTGGTAAATTGTTAATCAGAGTAGCAGCAGAAAATAAAAAGATTCACGCTCAATGTGTTTTCTACATCTCCTATAAAAACCAAACTACTAATTGAATACTTAGCACACATTGGATATCCATAAAACAATCTTTCCCAGTGCATGACTTCTTTTTGGGGTTTTACGTCTGATTTCGTGGAATATCGGCAGAAGATTAGCAGAGTTTTGCAATCCGGGCAACAGGATGTCGGACAAAGGGAGAAGTTGAGATGCTGCTTGGCAGGAGATTCTCCATTTCTGCTGGTATTATAGACAAATTAGACACGCTGCAGGCCTACTCCCCCCCCCCCCCCCCACACACACACCCCCATGGAAATGACCCGCACAGTGTAATTTAGGAAACATTGCAGTGGACGGCACAAACACTCCACCTTCTCCCGTAATCCCTCCTGCTGAAGGTTTTCAGCAGGAGGCTGAGCAAAACGTCTGCACGCTCAGCGACGACGCGTCTACTGAGAGCCGCTGTGGCGTCCATTGTTTCTTCTCTGATCCATCAAAGACATGTTTTGCAAGACTGGCTCTGTGAACTTTCTGATTTCATCTCAAGTGAATTTCAAGTGTACGAGTCTTTTTTCGAGAGATATATTAGCTCTTATATTAACTAGCATTCACCGGCCTGTTTTAAAAAAGGACTGTGGAAGGAGCAGCACACTGAGCAGAAGTCATTATTGTGTGGGTCTTTGTTTCGCAGGAGAGATAAAAAACAGCCGAGTGGGTGCTCAGGCTATTAACAATTTCAATCCCTATAAAGCCCAAACATCTGATGTGATTTAGGAAGCTGGTAGAGGCTTTTGGCAAGGACGCTCCTACAAAGTGTTGGAACTCTTTTTGCTCCAAAATCCCCTACAGACGTTCGCAATCACCTTTCCCTCACTTTATTTATTTATGTCTTATTAATGTTTGCAGATGGCACAAATGCCAAATGACTCTGCAGGCAGTGACTTACCGCATGTAAATATGGCAAGAGAGCGACTTTCGCTGCTCTGCCAACGCCTTCATCAATCAAACCTTTTATTACCGGGATGTGATAATGGGGCAAATGTGGGAATAGTTTTGTTTTTTTGGGGCATTTTTCCTCTATTTTTGGCTACTCTGTCTGGTGTTTTTTGAGCAAATAAACGTGTTCCAGTTTACTTATGACTTCAATTGCAAAATTCAGACGGAGTAGCCCTTGAGCATAACACACTTTGTTGTTGTTGTTGTTGTTGTTGCTTTAAAGTACTCCAAACACCAGACTGCAAATAAACCCTTTGCATACGGTGAAGAACACAGGCGAGTGATTTACAACAAAGATTCTTCTTTGCTAACAACATTTCTTAGATAATTTCTCAAACTCAAAGGCTATTCATTAAGGTCATTACATTCCCTTTTAAACGGGCGCTTTGGGAGCCCCATCCGCCGCAAAGGTGTTAAACCACATTTAATTGCAATTTACAATAAATAACAACAAATTGGGTAGTAATGGAGAGTTTCAGAAGACATGCAGATGAGATTCAGAGCGTGCATTTCACCACTAAAATAAGGTGCTGTTGATGACCTTCAGCTCTTTATGTAGGCATCACGTCTGCCACTAACACAACCTCCACCAGCCAATCAGAATGCTCCTCCTTTGTCTTGTGACGGTCTATGAATCCCTTGTAAACAGCCCTTACCAGAGCCACAGGTATTCTGCAACAAGGCACACTTGTCTTAGTGGGAGGTTACACACACATTACCGGCCCTAATCCTCTTATTTCCTTTCCTCTCGACCTCATCAGAAGAGGTAGTATTTCTATACAACGTGCCGTCTGGCAGCTGCTGCAAGCTCTCACTTCATTCTGCGGGAGCTCCATGAACCTCAAGGTCCAGAGAAACACATATAACACATGCTGCCGAGAAATATATACAGTATCTTTTCTCCATGTGCCGCTCGTCTGCACTATAGGGTTGCATCACTAAAAAAAAAGATCAGGCTGACAGAGAATGCTTTGAAGGTTTTAGTCATACCCAAATGTGCTGTTTTTCCTCTCGTGCGCCTCGTCAAGGTTTCTCCCTCGTGCGTCTGGATCGGAGATGCTGGGAGAGGATCGGCTACAAAGAGAATTGCAGATCAACTTCAGCTCGACAGTAGATGAATGCAGCAGAGCACAAAGAGCCTAAACAGCGTTGCCTGCACCTCAACATAAGTTAGACGCACATTTCATTTAGTGCCGAGGACAAATCATGCTCGTGTAACAACAACATTTGCAAATTTCCCATTTTTGTTTTCTTCACATTGCCGCCACAATAATAAACACTTTGCTGCTTTATAACCGGGGCACATCTTTGTTACTCGCAATGATCCGCAACAGTTAGGAGAATATTATGATGCATTCATGGAAGTGAATGTGAATCAGAGGCACATGGCTGTGGTTTGCAGAACAAAGCAGGCTTTGCACAATTAAGCGACACTGAGGCTTGCTGCTGCGATTGTCCTTGCCAGGCGTGATGGTTCCAGTATCTCAGAAACAGACAACCCTCCTGCTCGTTCTGTGCATTGGACATCCCACAAACCCCTCCGGTCAGCGATAGCTCGGAGGGCAAAAAAATAAAATAAAAAGCCCGCTCATTAATGGACCGGGATCGAGGGAGGCTTTGCAGGAATCGAGCGAGTGCAAAAAAAAAAGGGGGTCGACCACAAACAAGCAAACAACAGCACAGTACGCCATTCAGCATGATGCTGGAGACAAGGCTCAAAATGTCTGCGTGATGCTGTTTTCTTCCCCAAACACAGCTGTGTCAGTTTCTGCGACTAAAATGACGTTCAGAAGCAGAATACAAAAAAAAAAGAAATCTATTTTTGCCACTTCGTGTTTGTTTACTGGCCTGCTTTCTCTCACTCTCTCTTCCAAAACATCCTGAAAAAGATCTACCATCCAAGCTTTAAGGTTATTAAAAAGCCTTTTATCTTCATAAATGTAATGAAAATGAGAACATAATTGGGTTTACAGCAGATATTAAGATATTTTCTGGACTAACTCGAGACTAATCTCCAGTAAATGAAGAGTAGACGTTGTAATAAACGGCCACTGTTCCATGACTCAGCCTGGTGTCGTCGTAACACTCGTCGTTCCTCCGATCAGGTGCTGCTTTAACACTGAGCAGATGTTCCTGTTAGTTCAAACCACACATGTGTAAAGTCTTGGTGAATGAAACATTATGAATAATGGGTGTAACATTTGTAACTCTCCCACGCAGAGTTAGTGGAATTATTAGTTCCATTTGGATATTTAGACTTTAAAAAGGGACAATAACGGGACAATAATGGGACAATAATGGGACAATAATGGGACAATAATGGGACAATAATGGGACAATAATGGGACAATAATGGGACTTGGTGATACTGACGCCACAATGCAGTGAATAAACACACAGGTCGTGTTTTCATTGGCTGGTTAGAGTTTAACACTCACAGTTCTGTTCAAATGTGGGACGAACAGAGGAAATGTACATATTATATATTACTCTTCTGTATTCTTTAAAGTTAACGTTTGAAAGTGCAGTGGTGGAAGGTAACGACGTACATGTACTCTAGTCGTGTACTCTGGTACTTCACTTGAGTATTTCTATTTAATACAACTTCATACTTCTACTCCACTACATTTCAGAGAGATATTGCACTTTTACTGCATTACATTTATTTTTCGGTACTATTGTTGTTACTTTGCAGATTCAGATTACTAATGCAAAATATAATCCAATGAATTATGATACATTATTATAGAATACGTTATGCAGCCCCACCTGCACACTTTAAAAGAACCAATAATTGTATTGCAGTTACATAATATATATGATTATATATGATTTAGACACAAGTCATTCTGCATAATGACTCCTTTTTCTACTTCAAGCAGGTTTGGACGTTAATACTTCTGTACTTTTACTTAAGTAGCATTTTGAATGCAGGACTTTTACTTAACAGAGTATTCCTACACGGTTGAGTTGTTATCTCTTCCTAAATAAAAGATCGCAGTACGTCTGCCACCACTGAAATGTTAAACTCGCTTAAACAACTCAGAAAGACCGCTGCCACACACACACACACACACACACACACACACACACACACACACACACACACACAGTTTATGCAACTGCCAATACAAATTACAGTGTGTGGGATAGGATGTCACTTTTCACTCCCTGACTTTGAGGGAAAAACAACTCTCTGTATTTGCCTCGGAGATGTCGTTTTTGTATTTTTAAAGCACTCGGTGTGTAACAGACAGATGTAAGCCGTTGTAATAGTAGATTTTTGGGGAAAACTCTAGAAAGAGGATTTGAATAAGCAAGAAGATACGAGGAGTGAAACGCTACAGGAAGAACAGACTGCATCTCTGATAACACAAACTGTTGTAAAGCACAGAACCCATCAGCTCTGCTCTCAGAGGAGCGTCAGTAGCCTGGTCTGATGTACTTAATGAAATAGCCGCCGTGCGAGAGACATCTAGGCCAGAGCCGTGTATTCCTGTTTGCCACAATTTGCCCCCGCCGTGCACTCTGGGGGCTTTCTTGGAAAAACAGGTTTGCAATACCAGCAAAAATCCCGTTCCACCTTATTGAAACAGTCGTGGAAAAATAAGCATTGATCTCGTCGTCTATGAGATTCGATCTGTAGACGTCAATAAAATCCATTCCCTCTCTGTCATGCTTTAATCACTCACATAAACAGTTTTTAATCAAATCTTCAAAACTCTAATGAATTTCCCCCCTTCAGGCGCTCCACGCCTCCTCTGGCCTGTTGTCTGTTTCCTGATTTCCTTTACATGTCAACATGTCCTCCCCCCCCCCCCCCTCCCCCTCCTCCCCCTCCTCCCCCTCCATTCTTCTCCTGTTGCGTTTCACTCTTCCCTCTCTTGACTACGCTGCAAATCAGTGAACTTGCTTGAAACCATTTCAATAAAAGAAGAACAAATGTGATTATATGGATTTGAATTGGCTCTTTTTTTTCCTCTTCTCTTCTGCAAATAAGTGAGAAACCAAAGAAGAAGAAGAAGAAGAAGAAGATACCTGGTGCACTGAAGACATTACCAGGAAAATGAAGGGCCTATTTCACAGCGTCTGATACACTGAAGAAGAGAACTTTGTCTGTCTGTCTGTGAAACCAATCCTTAAATCTCATTGAATTTAAAATGTCTGATATTTCTGCCTTACACAGCATGGGAGAGCTATCAGCACGAGGGCTTTATTAACAGCACAGAGATGGGTCATACAAGTCTCCATGTTGACTTGCATGAACACGCTTCGAGTGATTTGGGGGGGAAAAAAAGGATTCACGACAAACAACAAACTAATTTATTGCGCATAAGGTTTGAACTTTCAACAGAATTCAATCAAAGAGCTCTCTCTCCCTCTCTGCCTTTAATTTGCTTAATACATTAATCTATTCCCTTTTATCTATTTTAGACGATATCAGACCGTTGCTGTATCACTGCGGTGGCGGCCGATACAGTCAAGTGTGATTTCTGTCAGACGACAGAGAATGAATCGCTACATCATGATGTCCTCGTCTGCCGTTCTTCAGCTTTTTAAGGCATTTAAGCGACACTTCCAGACACAGAGAGTCAAACTGTCGTCTCCCTCTTTGCTTTTTACACTGAGAACATTTCCACAGGCAACGGATGTAACAATTGGGTTAATTATTAATGGTTACATGATCTCAAATGCATTTTTGCTCCCGAAACACAGCTGACTGTGTGTGTGTGTGTGTGTGTGTGTGTGTGTGTGTGTGTGTGTGTGTGTGTGTACGTGGCTGATGTTGAGTCGGGCAGTGTGTAAAATATTTAGGTGTACAAGCCCTTTACAATCTCAAGAGCTCTGCACAGGATGCTGCAGTCGATATCACGGCGCAGGAATCATCAATGATGACCGCCGTGCTGCATGTGAAAGACGCTTGCATTGCAGCCATTAGCCTGAGCCGAGCCGGTGACTCTGAGCTCGTCTGTACTCGACTCAAGTGTTGGATTGTTTGATGAGAGAACATTGCCCCCTGCTGATTCCCTTTTGTACTCGATCAGAGGCCTCCGCCAGCCAGTGACTGACAGGAGCCATGTGGGAGGGGGTCACTGAGATGCTGCAGAGCGATCACTCTGCAGTCGCTGACAACTTGCTTCTTTTTTTTGGGGTTCACTCTACTCTCGTGTCACAGCTCTGTAGTCGTTTGTCATGTGGGGGTTTCATCGTGTTGTGGATATGCTGCTGACATTTGACTGGGCTCTGAACACCAAAGAAATCAAAGTTTGAGAGGAAATATTCACTCATATCCTAAATAAATATTCATGACATAGTAAAATAAACGTACTAATTGATTTAGTGCATCCTTATTCTCACTGCAGCATTAAAGGCTGAGATAATCTGAGATATGTCTCTATAGCGTTAGAGGTGCAGTGTGTGCTATTTGCCGACATCTAGCAGTGAGGTTTGCAGATTGCAACAAATTGAAATTTCTCCCGCGTGTCAAGCGTGGACGAGAACTACGGACGCAAAAGGAACGCGATTGAGTCCGTGTTCGGTTCGTCCATCCTGGGATTCTTTAGAAACATGGCGGCCATGAAGACAACCGGCTCCTTATGTGAACAACTCACTCTAAGATAATGAAAACACAAGCTTATTATTATCATATCGATTTGAATGCTACACAATGATTCTTTAAATATTCACGACTAAATATGCAACAATCACAAGTTTTGGGGGAAATCCATCAACGTGTAAAGAGAAGTGGATACAGCGTCGATGAACCTTAATTATCACGTGATCTCGAGAAAACGAGTCATCTCTTCGGGATCAATCATCTCATTATCTTGAGAAATATGAAAATACAGAGAACTCCCGGCAGTCTTTCGCATCACGAACCTCCCAGCAGCCTCGTTCTCGGGCTCATTCACATGAACGAAGGAAAATAACTCTGGATTCGGCTATAAGTGCATTTTGATACTTTTAGGACTCAATGATTTAAATAAGTGCTGTTCAAGTGTTTGTACTAGGAAGTTGATTTACCTCAAAAGAAAGTATCTTCTGAGTTACAGACGTTTGACCGACAGACTATAGTTCATTCTCAGCTAAAGCGAGAATATGAGAATGTTGAAATAACACAAGACTTTCCAAGACATTTCACTTTCCCTCTCATTTGAATGTGTTTTCAATACCTGGAAGATTGGTCAACTGTTTTTGGAGGTTGTCAAGAACGCAAAACAAAAATGCCAAATGTTGCCTTGTTGAAGCTCGTCTTACATGATCGTTACCTGAATGTCTTGTAAAAGGTGTAGATATGCTTTTCAGCGTCATTTAACAAACACCGTTTCCCAAAAGCCCGAGAGGTTCGTCACGGCCCGACAGGAGACAGTTCATGGGCCGTAGCTGCTCAGATCCGGACAAACGAGACAGTAGAATAATGAGCGTAGAAGAGGACGAGTTTTATGGACACAGATGAAACCGATGAAGCAAGAATACCTGCACTGCTGCGCTTGTAGTTTGTTTTCATGGGAGCTGTAGTTTCTTCTGTGATCACAAAGTAAATGTTTACCTTAAAATCACAAACGGTTTCAATTTCTTTTAGCAACTGCTTTAGTTGCATTTTGTCGTAGAATATGGACAATAGACCTTACATTGACTCACAGAAGCTATGCAACACAGGTTTGCCCACATGTGACGTCATGACTTCGGCTCTTTATAACTATAATAAATCTGTGTGTTCGTGTGCGACCTCATTCCTCGGAGCAAGAAAGTTATTACGTAAAATGTGTTTTGCAGCCCCTTAATAACAATAAGCATTGAAAGCTAAGCAAATTAAAAAAAGCGATGACGAGATGAAGTTCATAAATTCAAGCACGTGTCACCGTTTTAAAAACCCATACCGTTCCATGTCATCTGCCTGCTAGCATTTCATGATGAAATGTTCATGTACTAGTAGAGTCATCCAACATAATGGTTGAAATATTTTACATAAACGGTAAAAAAAAAAATGCCTGGTGAGAGAAATTGGTATTCTAAGCGCGTCCCCGCCTCCAACTGATGATAATCTGTATTCACACAGCCTGCCGTGTCAGATGAAAGCCTTCAATTAGCAGTCAATTCTATTCAGCACTTCCTGTCATGCCACCACTATTTACATTCTCTGAAAGCACCCAAGACGGCTCCCCGTCCGACAGTTACAGAAATCACTCCTGGGGAGGATGTGAGGAGCCCCCGCTGTGAACAAAGTGCGGAAACAAGTGTTTTGTAGGAATCAGTGGTTGGCTTCTAACGCCTGACGCTCTGCCTACCTCGTGGCTGAAGATGTGAGGAGCCAGGAGTTGAAGTGTCGTCCTTTCAGTCTTAACCCGGGATGAAAAACAGAGACTCCAGCAGAGAGATGAAACGCATCTGATGCTTTGATTCGTGGTCTCATGCTGGCGGGGGTCTTTCACGGGCCCTCAGCGTGATGCTTGTCCACCTCACCAGGTGTTCTCAGTGAAGACCAGCCTCTCATTGGATTTCGCTCTGCTACCTACACGTCGTAAATGCATTCAAAACAATACGGTGCAGCTGCCTCCCAGTTTAATGCACTCAAGGCCCATCAGCCTGACTATTACAATATCAGCTTTGTAGTCGTGTGGGTGGCATCGTGCTATTATTGTGAAATGACAAGCATTGCCTTGGGAAAGTCTTTTCTGAAGATAATAAAGCATCAGCAGTAGGTCCTCGTCTCTTGCAACTCAATAACCAAATTCATACTGAGATGCTGAGGGAGCATCCCGGGTCCATTGTGAGCTAGTAGACTGGTCCAGTGTGGAGAGTCCCATTCAGTGTGATTATTGTGCTGCAGTAGTATGGGGCGGCCGGGCACATAAAGGAACATATTTTCAAAGCCAACAGCAGGCCAGTGGGAGTCCGTTTTCAATGAGAAAGAGCTAAAGGCCAGTCTGCAGAGAGCCTGCCTCCACTCAGTCCGTGTGTCTTGCTGGGTCGGCCCAATAGCGCTCCGGGTCAGCCGGACCACCGCTGGAGGAGCAGAATTGAAACAAGAAATGAAATCCTGTTTGGTAGAATGTGGTGCATTCATGAAAATATTATGTAAACACACTGACACAAAAATGACCTGAAGGGATAACATGTAGACAGAACGATACACAAGCTACAAATATGCAAACTATGGCTGCAACAATCTGTCAAATCATCACTTTGTCAATGCACAAAACATTACAGCGATTTTGATTTTTGATTCATCGTTTGTTTTGCTTATAAGGGAAGAATGCCAATCATTTTCAGAAGGGATCACTTGCTGCTTTTTTCTCTGATTTAAAAGGTAAAGATGACATAGCCTACTTTTCTCTTAGACCATTTAACTCGACTTTGAAATTAGCCTCGTGATTCACCTTGCTGTTCTAATTAGCATAATTAAAGCTTAGTGCAAACATATAACACACTATAAAGAAGTGTGAGACCCCAAAGAAGGGGAAATGAAAGTAAATTAAATTCACTTTGAAAGGAGACATAAGATAAAATTGACATGGGTACCGACTATAGCTTGGAACTAGCTATTGGGCACCAGACTTTAACTAGGCTACCAGTAATATATCCTGCTTTTATCGCATTGTTTCACATAACGTCAGTAATTATTTTATCAAGTTGCACACCAGGAGCCCTTCTCGTTGTCTTTAGCTAGCCATTTTCTGCTTTTTGCTCATTTGACTTACTTAAATAAATTGTTCTTGACTTTCAGCATCGATGTGCACGGTCTGTCGGGGGCTGGTGGTGTCGCGCTCTGTGCCGTTACCTGACAGCACAGAGAACAGGAAGTTGTAGCTGGTGGTGTCGCGCTCTGTGTCGCTACATTGACAGTACAGACAACAGGAAGTTATAGCTGGTGGTGTCGCGCTCTGTGTCGCTACATTGATAACACATAGAACCGGAAGCTGTAGCTGCCGCTGCACCAATCAGCTGAGAGGTTACTCGGACGCCCCGCCCAAACAATACAGTCAGCAGGACAGATTGCTGTAAACACACTGCCGCATATTATGATTTTACGATAGACGGATTTTATTAATCTACTTTAATACTTTAAGTAGTGTTTTTCAAATCGAGCGACGTTGAGGTATTTTCAAACCTCATTGAGACGATGTGATACTTCCGGATAGCACAGTAACGATAGTCAGTCCGTGTTAGCCACCGTTAGCAATCAGATGCTAACCGAGTTACCTAACCTGTGTGACAACCCGTCAACTGGTAGAAAAAGTTGTTTTTCATAAGCTTTTTGGGACGGTAACGTAATGCCAATTGGCTGTTGAACAACCAACTGACAAAGTCCGATGTGTTTGTTAGCAACGTTGCGTGGTTTAAAATTCAAGCTAGACAGAGAACACTGAGTTAGCTTAGCTGCTACAATAACATCCACCAAACTGGACAAAACTTTGGAATTTGTGGGGTTTAAATCGGGCTCGACGGGTTCGCTGACCCCTCAGAAGAAGATGAAGAAGCGGAAGGAGCTGAACGCCTTGATCGGACTCGGAGACAGCAAGAGGAAGAAGACCAAGAAGGGGACAGGTCACCGGCTCCTCCGCACCGAGCCGCCGGACTCCGAGTCCGAGTCCAGCTCGGACGACGACGAGTTCAACAACATGAGCAGCGGCGCGAGCGTTGGGAAGTGAGTGGTGATCAGTTTAAAGACGTTTGTTATGCTTTAAGAGGCACAAGGGGTGTGTTTTAATCATTGACGTCATTAATGTGCTGAAGAATTACAATAAAGTATTTCATCTTTAGTTTTTCAGAGTCGAATGACACATCCTGCACACTAAGAGCCTTTTTAATTTCTGAAGCTTGATATCAGCCAAATACAGAAATAATCAACACTACCTTCAGCATGATTATTGATATGATATATTCCACCAGTATATATATATAATAAGACACCATTATTTACCAGCAATCCTCATAATTCCCATGACACAGAACGCAGTCTTCTTAAAATACCTCCTTCATTAATAATGAAAGGCGGCTGCAGATGTAATGTCTAACATTACCACGTCGCTTCTCTTCACAGAAGAAGCTACACGCAGTGCTGCACCGTGTGCTACCCCTTGTTTCTGTTCATCGTACTGGCCGCCTGCGTCATGGCCTGTGCTGGACTCATATGGATGCAGATTGCGCTGAAAGAAGATCTGGACTCACTGAAAGAAAAGCTGCATAGCAGTAAGACTCGCCGTCACACACAGTCACCTTGTGATGGGTCATAAAAAGCTTAAACACTTAAACATTTTATATCCCCGTTGCTCATGCATTCCTTGGTCTTTATCGCTGCTTTTTAACTTACTGTAATGCTTTTCATAACAGTGGAATCCAGCCAGAAGGTGTCATCGAGTGAAATACCAAAACTAAGCGAGGACCTGAAAAACAAGGACAGGAAGCTCGAGGACATTGAAAACGGGGACAAGGGGTTGAGCAAGCTCTGGTCGAACCTCACAGAAATGAACAGGAAGGTCAGTTGGTTTTGAAGCTACCTTAACATTCATATTGTCACACACACACACACCAGAGCTCATGACAAAGTGGTGGAGAACATCTACACTTGCAGCAGTTGGCGATACTTCAATTAACGTTAATGCTGCACAAGTTTTCTTTGGAAGTAGCTAAGTAGAATGCTGATTCTGTTGTAAGAGGTGTGACTGAATATTCCGTGTCGTTTCCCTCCTGCAGATCAGTTTGCTGGACTCTGCAGTGAACCATTTAAAGGCCAACTTGAAGTCAGCCGCTGACTTAGTCAGCCTCCCCACGACAGTGGAAGAGCTTCAAAAGGTAGAGACGCAGCCGAATGGAATACAAGGAGAAATGTGGTGGAGAATCTTTTGATATTGTATTTGTTGTTGTGATTGTTGTGCATTCACAACGTGTTTTTCTCTTCCAGAGTGTTGCTACTATTGGCAGCACACTAACAAGTGTGCAGCACGATGTGAAGACTATGCAGGCTGCGCTTGAAAACCAGAAGAAAGAGGAAGAGTTGAAGAAGACAATGGTAAATTCAACACTTGTTTTTACAGCTGATTTGGTCAGATTTATCGTCTATGAGGGTTTTCAAACCTAAACACCTCTTCCATGCTTACTTTGGGATTATTGTGTAGGCTTTCACTTGCACAAGTTAGTTCCACATTTGTTTGTTATATATTGACTTTTATTTTGTAATTTTTGATTACATGAGTACATGTAAGTACATTCAATCATCTATTTTTATATCTCGGAATGAATCAACACTTTTGTCTCACATGAACAGGGATGATGAATGTTTGCATTGAGGAGCAGAATAGTCAAAGAGAATCGCTTTACCTTTCAAACTGTATGTTAAAGAATTTAAATATCAGTGCAGTGTTTTGGGCAGACGATCATCACCGAGGAACCTGAAGCTGTGTTCCTTTGTAAATAGAGTACACGGCTGCAAGCGGTTTTTCTCCAACGATGTTTCATGAGTCAAAGTTAGATTTCACTTGTTTTGTTTGCCAGCTTGTCTTTATTTATTTACATCTGTACGCTCCCTGCACATATAGCTAGAGGCTGCTTTTCTCATTTATTATTAATGCGTGAATGTATGCTGAGCGGTGTTTATAACATGAGCTAACGGTACATTTTGCTGAAGTGAAAAGGTTGAATAACACGGCGTGCTAACGTCCCACTCCTCAGTTCCTAACTAGTGTTGCGTCTGCATATTTGTTACAGTCATAATTAGGACAAATTGACTTAAATATGGCCAAAATGATTGTGTTGATGAAATAAATGTTGGCTGAGCCGCTCAACTGCGGCCCGAATGTAAACCAGAAGTTTACTTGTTTACCCTCACATTCCTGAATGTTTCTGCACTTCTCGTCAGGCTCACATTGACGGAGCCGTCGGGTTAAGAAGGTTCCGTCACTTCTCGGATCCAATGCGTCGGCTTTTCATTCATAATTCATGAAACAAGTGCCAATCTATTTTGGGAGCTGGAATGCTTTAGTTAGCTGCGTGAAACTAGGTCAAATATCTGCAGAATGTTTCTCTCTGCTTTTATTTTTATAATAGGATGTCAAAGAGAGGAACGGCAAATAATCCTACACTTGATGAATTACTCGCTGGCTGAGATCTCCGTAGTCTTCTAACTTTGGGCTGATTGGAAGTCAAATCCCATCGAACAGTGAACTGCAGGTTGCTTTACATGGATTGTTTGTTTTGTTGTCACAGGACATCACAGAGCTGAGGAAAGCAGTGAGTGAGGCGAACAAGACCGAGGAGCTGCGTCACACACAGACTGACGAGCACGTCCAAGTCCTGCTCTCTACGGTGGCAGAACTCCAGCAGAGAGTGTCGTCATTAGAGAACGGCTCAAAGAGAAGCGTGAGTAATGTGAAGCGTCGCGCTGTATTACAGGTAGCCACGGCTGGCAATCGCTTAACGCATTTTACATTTCAATCTCTTCATCTGCTTCACAGTCAAAGAAGGATGACGCAGCGGAAATCACCAGCGAACGTCCAGCAGCCGATGCGGAGAAAGAAGCGACTACAACCAAAGCAGCACCTGGGGATGTGCAAGGTAGAGTTTACGACAAAGCACTTCATGACGGCGCGTTTCTTTGCCCCGTGTCCCATTTAAATCAGATTTTTTTTTTCTGCTTTATTGTCACAGAGGTATCCACACCACTGACAGAGCCTCAAACAAGCAGACGCCCACGCTTCGTAACTCCAAACCGCTCTAAGAGAAACGCTGAGACGCCATGCCCGAAGAGGGTGTTCCTGCCTGGAGTCAGTTCTCTGAAAGGTGCACATTACCGATCCCGTTTTATGTGTCAGCATTCATTACATTCATTCGTAACGTTTGGGAAAATACATATATTTGCTTCCTTGCCGACATCGCAAACAGCTGTCGTCTTCCAGTGAATGTAAGGCATTTAGAGAGCATTGCCCTCATAGACAAACCGGGTTTTTTGCACGTTTCTAAACAAAACTTTTCTTTTCAGACTTGGAGGACATCTTCCAGCAGGAAGGCGTAGGACGCGACTCCCCCGGATTGGACTACCGCGGCCTGAGGAGAGTGTTTAAAAAGCCGCATCCCAACGCTCGTACCATGGAGTGTTTCGACAAAGACGGAGACCAGAGGTTCTCCCTGATGGAGCTGAGAGCTGCTGTGGGTTTGTGAGCACATCGTCACTGACGGCAGTGAACAGTCTTTTGAACACCCAGCGGGGTTCTGGGAGTTTGAAGTTCCAGACCCGTTTTCTGTAATTGCTGCACTTTTGTGAACCGAGTATTTATCATACTGATTGTGGAACAGTGGCGCTGGCATGCCCCATACTCACTCACTCACTCACTCACCTCCTCCTCCTCCTCGGTCTATTTCAACACATCATCCACAAAACATGCGCTTCAAATTTTTTAATTCATCCAATTCAACCTGTATGCAGAATAGTCCGCTCTTATTTTAGCTCATTCCGTGGTTTACATGAAATAAACTGTGGGAAGTGTGAATTATTTTTCCACCCTCAGTTCTCAGACTTTTTCTGCACCTTTTTTTTTAATTTTGTTCTATTTTGTTTCCAGTCCGTCACATCTTGATGTCACGTTTGTGTATTTAGCTTCTCTGGAGGCTAAAAGTGTCGTTCTACTTCCTCAGCCATCAACATCAACATCTGGAACAACTCCATGAACCGTATTTATAGAACCTGAGATCGAATTTTAGGAACGTTTACAAATTATTACTAGAAACAGTTTTTTGTGAGTGGTTTGGTTTGTTTTTAGTCAGACTCCTAACTTAACTGAAACACATTTGAGCATAAAGAGTGAGGATTTCTATCTGCTCTTCTCTAGGCTGACGTTTCAGATTTCTTTCTGCTCAGTGTTTCTTTTATTTTCAGTTAGTTGCTACTTTCTGATTGTTGTTTGGTTTCTTTACATCTTAGTTTTCTGCAGCTTTCAGTTCGACATGCTTTGAAGGGCTATGAACACTTTGAATCATTGTGAGGATTTTGAAGATGTAACTCATGAGGCATATGTAGCAATAACAAAATGATGTAGATATTGCTTGTTTAAAATTGCAGTAGACGGAGCTCACGATGTGTAACAGGTTGTACAAGAAGCACTGACCATCAATCTCGATTCGATTCATTTTATTCCATTTTTATGGGCTTAATGGTGTATTTACAGAACAGATTTGTCATACTCTGTAAAAATGGTTTAAATGTATTCTCAGAAAGTATCTTGTGAAGGGGGGGGGGGGTCAGGGGTCGGTTAAAAAGTTTCTTTACAGTCTTAATCTTAACATTGTACATTTTTTAAATAATTGCGTTGTAATTTGCATGTTGCTTATAACGTAACATGAACACATTATTTATATAAAGTTAACATAGTTCTTGCAGGACAATGTAACAGCTTTGGCCATCATGACGTAGGTGGAATAGGGTCCATGCTGCTGCTGCTGTACTTTGGGGAAATTCTATGAATGTGTTTTTTTGTGTGAGCACCAATGAATAAAAGTTAAAAGGTTTGATTTGTGGTTTCTTTAAGTCATGAAGGGAGAAACCTTTGTCCAAACAGTGGCATCACATTTAATCCAGTCTGAAATATAACAAAATATGTGAAGAGGCTTTAACAAACATATTTACAACAGCTGACAGACCAAAAGAAAACACACACGTGGCTTCTATAGGAGCTTCAGAGACTCAGGCCAGAGCCCCTTTAGCCCTCCAGTCGTGGGACAGAAGCCCCAGCAGCTGCTCTTCATCCTCTTCCTCATCGCTGCCATCTACCTCCATATGTTCCTC
>JAVDOI010000410.1:2500-32500 GCA_032191485.1 Leptoclinus maculatus
TGTGTGCATCTCTTCTTCAATCTTGCCTTTTTCTCACACATTTCTCAAGTGAAAAAGCAGCAGTGTCCTCTGCCTTATGGAGAGAGAAGTGAAAAGGCTTACAGCACCTGGTATTCCCAGGCGGTCTCCCATCCAAGTACTAACCAGGCCCGACTCTGCTTAGCTTCCGAGATCAGACGAGATCGGGCGCGATGAGAGAGGTATGGCCGTAAGCAAGTTTGTCTCCAACACATATTCCTTTAAAAGCTGTCAAAAATTGCAGTCTTTTACAGTACATTTAGGACACCTTCATGTTTAAGAAATCTCATTTTATGTTCAAAGGGACCCCGATTTAAAAAAATGAAGCAGTGCTTTGAATGGTCAAGAGAGTAGGGTAAATGGCGAATTAAACGTTACTTTTCTTCACAGAGAACTCTGACCTTTTGGGTTGGAACCGGCTTGAAAATAACTAAAATATACGATCAGTAGGTCAATCGCAAAACATTAACGAACCTAAACCAGTTCATTGATTACCATTCCAAAAAGAAGAAAATATTGATTGATTCTTTTTTCCCTTTTTACTGTTACCCACCTCTTTGTGTGCATCTCTTCTTCAATCTTGCCTTTTTCTCACACATTTCTCAAGTGAAAAAGCAGCAGTGTCCTCTGCCTTATGGAGAGAGAAGTGAAAAGGCTTACAGCACCTGGTATTCCCAGGCGGTCTCCCATCCAAGTACTAACCAGGCCCGACTCTGCTTAGCTTCCGAGATCAGACGAGATCGGGCGCGATGAGAGAGGTATGGCCGTAAGCAAGTTTGTCTCGAACACATATTCCTTTAAAAGCTGTCAACAATTGCAGTCTTTTACAGTACATTTAGGACACGTTCATGTTTAAGAAATCTCATTTTATGTTCAAAGGGACCCCGATTTAAAAAAATGAAGCACTTCTTTGAATGGTCAAGAGAGTAGGGTAAATGGTGAATTAAACGTTTCTTGTCTTCACAGAGAAGTCTGACCTTTTGGGTTGGAACCGGCTTTAAAATAACTAAAATATACGATCAGTAGGTCAATCGCAAAACATTAACGAACCTAAACCAGTTCATTGATTACCATTCCAAAAAGAAGAAAATATTGATTGATTCTTTTTTCCCTTTTTACTGTTACCCACCTCTTTGTGTGCATCTCTTCTTCAATCTTGCCTTTTTCTCACACATTTCTCAAGTGAAAAAGCAGCAGTTTCCTCTGCCTTATGGAGAGAGAAGTGAAAAGGCTTACAGCACCTGGTATTCCCAGGCGGTCTTCCATCCAAGTACTAACCAGGCCCGACTCTGCTTAGCTTCCGAGATCAGACGAGATCTGGCGCGATGAGAGAGGTATGGCCGTAAGCAAGTTTGTCTCCAACACATATTCCTTTAAAAGCTGTCAAAAATTGCAGTCTTTTACAGTACATTTAGGACACGTTCATGTTTAAGAAATCTCATTTTATTTTCAAAGGGACCCCGATTTAAAAAAATGAAGCAGTTCTTTGAATGGTCAAGAGAGTAGGGTAAATGGCGAATTAAACGTTACTTTTCTTCACAGAGAACTCTGACCTTTTGGGTTGGAACCGGCTTGAAAATAACTAAAATATACGATCAGTAGGTCAATCGCAAAACATTAACGAACCTAAACCAGTTCATTGATTACCATTCCAAAAAGAAGAAAATATTGATTGATTCTTTTTTCCCTTTTTACTGTTACCCACCTCTTTGTGTGCATCTCTTCTTCAATCTTGCCTTTTTCTCACACGAAAAAGCAGCAGTGTCCTCTGCCTTATGGAGAGAGAAGTGAAAAGGCTTACAGCACCTGGTATTCCCAGGCGGTCTCCCATCCAAGTACTAACCAGGCCCGACTCTGCTTAGCTTCCGAGATCAGACGAGATCGGGCGCGATGAGAGAGGTATGGCCGTAAGCAAGTTTGACTCCAACACATATTCCTTTAAAAGCTGTCAAAAATTGCAGTCTTTTACAGTACATTTAGGACACCTTCATGTTTAAGAAATCTCATTTTATGTTCAAAGGGACCCCGATTTAAAAAAATGAAGCAGTGCTTTGAATGGTCAAGAGAGTAGGGTAAATGGCGAATTAAACGTTACTTTTCTTCACAGAGAACTCTGACCTTTTGGGTTGGAACCGGCTTGAAAATAACTAAAATATACGATCAGTAGGTCAATCGCAAAACATTAACGAACCTAAACCAGTTCATTGATTACCATTCCAAAAAGAAGAAAATATTGATTGATTCTTTTTTCCCTTTTTACTGTTACCCACCTCTTTGTGTGCATCTCTTCTTCAATCTTGCCTTTTTCTCACACATTTCTCAAGTGAAAAAGCAGCAGTGTCCTCTGCCTTATGGAGAGAGAAGTGAAAAGGCTTACAGCACCTGGTATTCCCAGGCGGTCTCCCATCCAAGTACTAACCAGGCCCGACTCTGCTTAGCTTCCGAGATCAGACGAGATCGGGCGCGATGAGAGAGGTATGGCCGTAAGCAAGTTTGTCTCCAACACATATTCCTTTAAAAGCTGTCAAAAATTGCAGTCTTTTACAGTACATTTAGGACACCTTCATGTTTAAGAAATCTCATTTTATGTTCAAAGGGACCCCGATTTAAAAAAATGAAGCAGTGCTTTGAATGGTCAAGAGAGTAGGGTAAATGGCGAATTAAACGTTACTTTTCTTCACAGAGAACTCTGACCTTTTGGGTTGGAACCGGCTTGAAAATAACTAAAATATACGATCAGTAGGTCAATCGCAAAACATTAACGAACCTAAACCAGTTCATTGATTACCATTCCAAAAAGAAGAAAATATTGATTGATTCTTTTTTCCCTTTTTACTGTTACCCACCTCTTTGTGTGCATCTCTTCTTCAATCTTGCCTTTTTCTCACACATTTCTCAAGTGAAAAAGCAGCAGTGTCCTCTGCCTTATGGAGAGAGAAGTGAAAAGGCTTACAGCACCTGCTATTCCCAGGCGGTCTCCCATCCAAGTACTAACCAGGCCCGACTCTGCTTAGCTTCCGAGATCAGACGAGATCGGGCGCGATGAGAGAGGTATGGCCGTAAGCAAGTTTGTCTCGAACACATATTCCTTTAAAAGCTGTCAACAATTGCAGTCTTTTACAGTACATTTAGGACACGTTCATGTTTAAGAAATCTCATTTTATGTTCAAAGGGACCCCGATTTAAAAAAATGAAGCAGTTCTTTGAATGGTCAAGAGAGTAGGGTAAATGGCGAATTAAACGTTACTTTTCTTCACAGAGAACTCTGACCTTTTGGGTTGGAACCGGCTTGAAAATAACTAAAATATACGATCAGTAGGTCAATCGCAAAACATTAACGAACCTAAACCAGTTCATTGATTACCATTCCAAAAAGAAGAAAATATTGATTGATTCTTTTTTCCCTTTTTACTGTTACCCACCTCTTTGTGTGCATCTCTTCTTCAATCTTGCCTTTTTCTCACACGAAAAAGCAGCAGTGTCCTCTGCCTTATGGAGAGAGAAGTGAAAAGGCTTACAGCACCTGGTATTCCCAGGCGGTCTCCCATCCAAGTACTAACCAGGCCCGACTCTGCTTAGCTTCCGAGATCAGACGAGATCGGGCGCGATGAGAGAGGTATGGCCGTAAGCAAGTTTGACTCCAACACATATTCCTTTAAAAGCTGTCAAAAATTGCAGTCTTTTACAGTACATTTAGGACACGTTCATGTTTAAGAAATCTCATTTTATGTTCAAAGGGACCCCGATTTAAAAAAATGAAGCAGTTCTTTGAATGGTCAAGAGAGTAGGGTAAATGGCGAATTAAACGTTACTTTTCTTCACAGAGAACTCTGACCTTTTGGGTTGGAACCGGCTTGAAAATAACTAAAATATACGATCAGTAGGTCAATCGCAAAACATTAACGAACCTAAACCAGTTCATTGATTACCATTCCAAAAAGAAGAAAATATTGATTGATTATTTTTTCCCTTTTTACTGTTACCCACCTCTTTGTGTGCATCTCTTCTTCAATCTTGCCTTTTTCTCACACGAAAAAGCAGCAGTGTCCTCTGCCTTATGGAGAGAGAAGTGAAAAGGCTTACAGCACCTGGTATTCCCAGGCGGTCTCCCATCCAAGTACTAACCAGGCCCGACTCTGCTTAGCTTCCAAGATCAGACGAGATCGGGCGCGATGAGAGAGGTATGGCCGTAAGCAAGTTTGTCTCCAACACATATTCCTTTAAAAGCTGTCAAAAATTGCAGTCTTTTACAGTACATTTAGGACACCTTCATGTTTAAGAAATCTCATTTTATGTTCAAAGGGACCCCGATTTAAAAAAATGAAGCAGTGCTTTGAATGGTCAAGAGAGTAGGGTAAATGGCGAATTAAACGTTACTTTTCTTCACAGAGAACTCTGACCTTTTGGGTTGGAACCGGCTTGAAAATAACTAAAATATACGATCAGTAGGTCAATCGCAAAACATTAACGAACCTAAACCAGTTCATTGATTACCATTCCAAAAAGAAGAAAATATTGATTGATTCTTTTTTCCCTTTTTACTGTTACCCACCTCTTTGTGTGCATCTCTTCTTCAATCTTGCCTTTTTCTCACACATTTCTCAAGTGAAAAAGCAGCAGTGTCCTCTGCCTTATGGAGAGAGAAGTGAAAAGGCTTACAGCACCTGGTATTCCCAGGCGGTCTCCCATCCAAGTACTAACCAGGCCCGACTCTGCTTAGCTTCCGAGATCAGACGAGATCGGGCGCGATGAGAGAGGTATGGCCGTAAGCAAGTTTGTCTCCAACACATATTCCTTTAAAAGCTGTCAACAATTGCAGTCTTTTACAGTACATTTAGGACACGTTCATGTTTAAGAAATCTCATTTTATGTTCAAAGGGACCCCGATTTAAAAAAATGAAGCACTTCTTTGAATGGTCAAGAGAGTAGGGTAAATGGTGAATTAAACGTTTCTTGTCTTCACAGAGAAGTCTGACCTTTTGGGTTGGAACCGGCTTTAAAATAACTAAAATATACGATCAGTAGGTCAATCGCAAAACATTAACGAACCTAAACCAGTTCATTGATTACCATTCCAAAAAGAAGAAAATATTGATTGATTCTTTTTTCCCTTTTTACTGTTACCCACCTCTTTGTGTGCATCTCTTCTTCAATCTTGCCTTTTTCTCACACATTTCTCAAGTGAAAAAGCAGCAGTTTCCTCTGCCTTATGGAGAGAGAAGTGAAAAGGCTTACAGCACCTGGTATTCCCAGGCGGTCTCCCATCCAAGTACTAACCAGGCCCGACTCTGCTTAGCTTCCGAGATCAGACGAGATCGGGCGCGATGAGAGAGGTATGGCCGTAAGCAAGTTGGTCTCCAACACATATTCCTTTAAAAGCTGTCAAAAATTGCAGTCTTTTACAGTACATTTAGGACACCTTCATGTTTAAGAAATCTCATTTTATGTTCAAAGGGACCCCGATTTAAAAAAATGAAGCAGTTCTTTGAATGGTCAAGAGAGTAGGGTAAATGGCGAATTAAACGTTACTTTTCTTCACAGAGAACTCTGACCTTTTGGGTTGGAACCGGCTTGAAAATAACTAAAATATACGATCAGTAGGTCAATCGCAAAACATTAACGAACCTAAACCAGTTCATTGATTACCATTCCAAAAAGAAGAAAATATTGATTGATTCTTTTTTCCCTTTTTACTGTTACCCACCTCTTTGTGTGCATCTCTTCTTCAATCTTGCCTTTTTCTCACACATTTCTCAAGTGAAAAAGCAGCAGTTTCCTCTGCCTTATGGAGAGAGAAGTGAAAAGGCTTACAGCACCTGGTATTCCCAGGCGGTCTTCCATCCAAGTACTAACCAGGCCCGACTCTGCTTAGCTTCCGAGATCAGACGAGATCTGGCGCGATGAGAGAGGTATGGCCGTAAGCAAGTTTGTCTCCAACACATATTCCTTTAAAAGCTGTCAAAAATTGCAGTCTTTTACAGTACATTTAGGACACGTTCATGTTTAAGAAATCTCATTTTATTTTCAAAGGGACCCCGATTTAAAAAAATGAAGCAGTTCTTTGAATGGTCAAGAGAGTAGGGTAAATGGCGAATTAAACGTTACTTTTCTTCACAGAGAACTCTGACCTTTTGGGTTGGAACCGGCTTGAAAATAACTAAAATATACGATCAGTAGGTCAATCGCAAAACATTAACGAACCTAAACCAGTTCATTGATTACCATTCCAAAAAGAAGAAAATATTGATTGATTCTTTTTTCCCTTTTTACTGTTACCCACCTCTTTGTGTGCATCTCTTCTTCAATCTTGCCTTTTTCTCAAACATTTCTCAAGTGAAAAAGCAGCAGTGTCCTCTGCCTTATGGAGAGAGAAGTGAAAAGGCTTACAGCACCTGGTATTCCCAGGCGGTCTCCCATCCAAGTACTAACCAGGCCCGACTCTGCTTAGCTTCCGAGATCAGACGAGATCGGGCGCGATGAGAGAGGTATGGCCGTAAGCAAGTTTGTCTCCAACACATATTCCTTTAAAAGCTGTCAAAAATTGCAGTCTTTTACAGTACATTTAGGACACCTTCATGTTTAAGAAATCTCATTTTATGTTCAAAGGGACCCCGATTTAAAAAAATGAAGCAGTGCTTTGAATGGTCAAGAGAGTAGGGTAAATGGCGAATTAAACGTTACTTTTCTTCACAGAGAACTCTGACCTTTTGGGTTGGAACCGGCTTGAAAATAACTAAAATATACGATCAGTAGGTCAATCGCAAAACATTAACGAACCTAAACCAGTTCATTGATTACCATTCCAAAAAGAAGAAAATATTGATTGATTCTTTTTTCCCTTTTTACTGTTACCCACCTCTTTGTGTGCATCTCTTCTTCAATCTTGCCTTTTTCTCACACATTTCTCAAGTGAAAAAGCAGCAGTGTCCTCTGCCTTATGGAGAGAGAAGTGAAAAGGCTTACAGCACCTGGTATTCCCAGGCGGTCTCCCATCCAAGTACTAACCAGGCCCGACTCTGCTTAGCTTCCGAGATCAGACGAGATCGGGCGCGATGAGAGAGGTATGGCCGTAAGCAAGTTTGTCTCCAACACATATTCCTTTAAAAGCTGTCAACAATTGCAGTCTTTTACAGTACATTTAGGACACGTTCATGTTTAAGAAATCTCATTTTATGTTCAAAGGGACCCCGATTTAAAAAAATGAAGCACTTCTTTGAATGGTCAAGAGAGTAGGGTAAATGGTGAATTAAACGTTTCTTGTCTTCACAGAGAAGTCTGACCTTTTGGGTTGGAACCGGCTTTAAAATAACTAAAATATACGATCAGTAGGTCAATCGCAAAACATTAACGAACCTAAACCAGTTCATTGATTACCATTCCAAAAAGAAGAAAATATTGATTGATTCTTTTTTCCCTTTTTACTGTTACCCACCTCTTTGTGTGCATCTCTTCTTCAATCTTGCCTTTTTCTCACACATTTCTCAAGTGAAAAAGCAGCAGTTTCCTCTGCCTTATGGAGAGAGAAGTGAAAAGGCTTACAGCACCTGGTATTCCCAGGCGGTCTCCCATCCAAGTACTAACCAGGCCCGACTCTGCTTAGCTTCCGAGATCAGACGAGATCGGGCGCGATGAGAGAGGTATGGCCGTAAGCAAGTTGGTCTCCAACACATATTCCTTTAAAAGCTGTCAAAAATTGCAGTCTTTTACAGTACATTTAGGACACCTTCATGTTTAAGAAATCTCATTTTATGTTCAAAGGGACCCCGATTTAAAAAAATGAAGCAGTTCTTTGAATGGTCAAGAGAGTAGGGTAAATGGCGAATTAAACGTTACTTTTCTTCACAGAGAACTCTGACCTTTTGGGTTGGAACCGGCTTGAAAATAACTAAAATATACGATCAGTAGGTCAATCGCAAAACATTAACGAACCTAAACCAGTTCATTGATTACCATTCCAAAAAGAAGAAAATATTGATTGATTCTTTTTTCCCTTTTTACTGTTACCCACCTCTTTGTGTGCATCTCTTCTTCAATCTTGCCTTTTTCTCACACATTTCTCAAGTGAAAAAGCAGCAGTTTCCTCTGCCTTATGGAGAGAGAAGTGAAAAGGCTTACAGCACCTGGTATTCCCAGGCGGTCTTCCATCCAAGTACTAACCAGGCCCGACTCTGCTTAGCTTCCGAGATCAGACGAGATCTGGCGCGATGAGAGAGGTATGGCCGTAAGCAAGTTTGTCTCCAACACATATTCCTTTAAAAGCTGTCAAAAATTGCAGTCTTTTACAGTACATTTAGGACACGTTCATGTTTAAGAAATCTCATTTTATTTTCAAAGGGACCCCGATTTAAAAAAATGAAGCAGTTCTTTGAATGGTCAAGAGAGTAGGGTAAATGGCGAATTAAACGTTACTTTTCTTCACAGAGAACTCTGACCTTTTGGGTTGGAACCGGCTTGAAAATAACTAAAATATACGATCAGTAGGTCAATCGCAAAACATTAACGAACCTAAACCAGTTCATTGATTACCATTCCAAAAAGAAGAAAATATTGATTGATTCTTTTTTCCCTTTTTACTGTTACCCACCTCTTTGTGTGCATCTCTTCTTCAATCTTGCCTTTTTCTCACACATTTCTCAAGTGAAAAAGCAGCAGTTTCCTCTGCCTTATGGAGAGAGAAGTGAAAAGGCTTACAGCACCTGGTATTCCCAGGCGGTCTTCCATCCAAGTACTAACCAGGCCCGACTCTGCTTAGCTTCCGAGATCAGACGAGATCTGGCGCGATGAGAGAGCTATGGCCGTAAGCAAGTTTGTCTCCAACACATATTCCTTTAAAAGCTGTCAAAAATTGCAGTCTTTTACAGTACATTTAGGACACGTTCATGTTTAAGAAATCTCATTTTATTTTCAAAGGGACCCCGATTTAAAAAAATGAAGCAGTTCTTTGAATGGTCAAGAGAGTAGGGTAAATGGCGAATTAAACGTTACTTTTCTTCACAGAGAACTCTGACCTTTTGGGTTGGAACCGGCTTGAAAATAACTAAAATATACGATCAGTAGGTCAATCGCAAAACATTAACGAACCTAAACCAGTTAATTGATTACCATTCCAAAAAGAAGAAAATATTGATTGATTCTTTTTTCCCTTTTTACTGTTACCCACCTCTTTGTGTGCATCTCTTCTTCAATCTTGCCTTTTTCTCAAACATTTCTCAAGTGAAAAAGCAGCAGTGTCCTCTGCCTTATGGAGAGAGAAGTGAAAAGGCTTACAGCACCTGGTATTCCCAGGCGGTCTCCCATCCAAGTACTAACCAGGCCCGACTCTGCTTAGCTTCCGAGATCAGACGAGATCGGGCGCGATGAGAGAGGTATGGCCGTAAGCAAGTTTGACTCCAACACATATTCCTTTAAAAGCTGTCAAAAATTGCAGTCTTTTACAGTACATTTAGGACACGTTCATGTTTAAGAAATCTCATTTTATGTTCAAAGGGACCCCGATTTAAAAAAATTAAGCAGTTCTTTGAATGGTCAAGAGAGTAGGGTAAATGGCGAATTAAACTTTACTTTTCTTCACAGAGAACTCTGACCTTTTGGGTTGGAACCGGCTTGAAAATAACTAAAATATACGATCAGTAGGTAAATCGCAAAACATTAACGAACCTAAACCAGTTCATTGATTACCATTCCAAAAAGAAGAAAATATTGATTGATTGTTTTTTCCCTTTTTACTGTTACCCACCTCTTTGTGTGCATCTCTTCTTCAATCTTGCCTTTTTCTCACACATTTCTCAAGTGAAAAAGCAGCAGTGTCCTCTGCCTTTTGGAGAGAGAAGTGAAAAGGCTTACAGCACCTGGTATTCCCAGGCGGTCTCCCATCCAAGTACTAACCAGGCCCGACTCTGCTTAGCTTCCGAGATCAGACGAGATCGGGTGCGATGAGAGAGGTATGGCCGTAAGCAAGTTTGTCTCCAACACATATTCCTTTAAAAGCTGTCAAAAATTGCAGTCTTTTACAGTACATTTAGGACACGTTCATGTTTAATAAATCTCATTTTATTTTCAAAGGGACCCCGATTTAAAAAAATTAAGCAGTTCTTTGAATGGTCAAGAGAGTAGGGTGAATGGCGAATTAAACGTTACTTTTCTTCACAGAGAACTCTGACCTTTTGGGTTGGAACCGGCTTGAAAATAACTAAAATATACGATCAGTAGGTCAATCGCAAAACATTAACGAACCTAAACCAGTTCATTGATTACCATTCCAAAAAGAAGAAAATATTGATTGATTCTTTTTTCCCTTTTTACTGTTACCCACCTCTTTGTGTGCATCTCTTCTTCAATCTTGCCTTTTTCTCACACATTTCTCAAGTGAAAAAGCAGCAGTGTCCTCTGCCTTATGGAGAGAGAAGTGAAAAGGCTTACAGCACCTGGTATTCCCAGGCGGTCTCCCATCCAAGTACTAACCAGGCCCGACTCTGCTTAGCTTCCGAGATCAGACGAGATCGGGCGCGATGAGAGAGGTATGGCCGTAAGCAAGTTTGACTCCAACACATATTCCTTTAAAAGCTGTCAAAAATTGCAGTCTTTTACAGTACATTTAGGACACGTTCATGTTTAAGAAATCTCATTTTATGTTCAAAGGGACCCCGATTTAAAAAAATTAAGCAGTTCTTTGAATGGTCAAGAGAGTAGGGTAAATGGCGAATTAAACTTTACTTTTCTTCACAGAGAACTCTGACCTTTTGGGTTGGAACCGGCTTGAAAATAACTAAAATATACGATCAGTAGGTCAATCGCAAAACATTAACGAACCTAAACCAGTTCATTGATTACCATTCCAAAAAGAAGAAAATATTGATTGATTCTTTTTTCCCTTTTTACTGTTACCCACCTCTTTGTGTGCATCTCTTCTTCAATCTTGCCTTTTTCTCACACGAAAAAGCAGCAGTGTCCTCTGCCTTATGGAGAGAGAAGTGAAAAGGCTTACAGCACCTGGTATTCCCAGGCGGTCTCCCATCCAAGTACTAACCAGGCCCGACTCTGCTTAGCTTCCGAGATCAGACGAGATCGGGCGCGATGAGAGAGGTATGGCCGTAAGCAAGTTTGTCTCCAACACATATTCCTTTAAAAGCTGTCAAAAATTGCAGTCTTTTACAGTACATTTAGGACACCTTCATGTTTAAGAAATCTCATTTTATGTTCAAAGGGACCCCGATTTAAAAAAATGAAGCAGTTCTTTGAATGGTCAAGAGAGTAGGGTAAATGGCGAATTAAACGTTACTTTTCTTCACAGAGAACTCTGACCTTTTGGGTTGGAACCGGCTTGAAAATAACTAAAATATACGATCAGTAGGTCAATCGCAAAACATTAACGAACCTAAACCAGTTCATTGATTACCATTCCAAAAAGAAGAAAATATTGATTGATTCTTTTTTCCCTTTTTACTGTTACCCACCTCTTTGTGTGCATCTCTTCTTCAATCTTGCCTTTTTCTCAAACATTTCTCAAGTGAAAAAGCAGCAGTGTCCTCTGCCTTATGGAGAGAGAAGTGAAAAGGCTTACAGCACCTGGTATTCCCAGGCGGTCTCCCATCCAAGTACTAACCAGGCCCGACTCTGCTTAGCTTCCGAGATCAGACGAGATCGGGCGCGATGAGAGAGGTATGGCCGTAAGCAAGTTTGTCTCCAACACATATTCCTTTAAAAGCTGTCAAAAATTGCAGTCTTTTACAGTACATTTAGGACACCTTCATGTTTAAGAAATCTCATTTTATGTTCAAAGGGACCCCGATTTAAAAAAATGAAGCAGTGCTTTGAATGGTCAAGAGAGTAGGGTAAATGGCGAATTAAACGTTACTTTTCTTCACAGAGAACTCTGACCTTTTGGGTTGGAACCGGCTTGAAAATAACTAAAATATACGATCAGTAGGTCAATCGCAAAACATTAACGAACCTAAACCAGTTCATTGATTACCATTCCAAAAAGAAGAAAATATTGATTGATTCTTTTTTCCCTTTTTACTGTTACCCACCTCTTTGTGTGCATCTCTTCTTCAATCTTGCCTTTTTCTCACACATTTCTCAAGTGAAAAAGCAGCAGTGTCCTCTGCCTTATGGAGAGAGAAGTGAAAAGGCTTACAGCACCTGGTATTCCCAGGCGGTCTCCCATCCAAGTACTAACCAGGCCCGACTCTGCTTAGCTTCCGAGATCAGACGAGATCGGGCGCGATGAGAGAGGTATGGCCGTAAGCAAGTTTGTCTCCAACACATATTCCTTTAAAAGCTGTCAACAATTGCAGTCTTTTACAGTACATTTAGGACACGTTCATGTTTAAGAAATCTCATTTTATGTTCAAAGGGACCCCGATTTAAAAAAATGAAGCACTTCTTTGAATGGTCAAGAGAGTAGGGTAAATGGTGAATTAAACGTTTCTTGTCTTCACAGAGAAGTCTGACCTTTTGGGTTGGAACCGGCTTTAAAATAACTAAAATATACGATCAGTAGGTCAATCGCAAAACATTAACGAACCTAAACCAGTTCATTGATTACCATTCCAAAAAGAAGAAAATATTGATTGATTCTTTTTTCCCTTTTTACTGTTACCCACCTCTTTGTGTGCATCTCTTCTTCAATCTTGCCTTTTTCTCACACATTTCTCAAGTGAAAAAGCAGCAGTTTCCTCTGCCTTATGGAGAGAGAAGTGAAAAGGCTTACAGCACCTGGTATTCCCAGGCGGTCTCCCATCCAAGTACTAACCAGGCCCGACTCTGCTTAGCTTCCGAGATCAGACGAGATCGGGCGCGATGAGAGAGGTATGGCCGTAAGCAAGTTGGTCTCCAACACATATTCCTTTAAAAGCTGTCAAAAATTGCAGTCTTTTACAGTACATTTAGGACACCTTCATGTTTAAGAAATCTCATTTTATGTTCAAAGGGACCCCGATTTAAAAAAATGAAGCAGTTCTTTGAATGGTCAAGAGAGTAGGGTAAATGGCGAATTAAACGTTACTTTTCTTCACAGAGAACTCTGACCTTTTGGGTTGGAACCGGCTTGAAAATAACTAAAATATACGATCAGTAGGTCAATCGCAAAACATTAACGAACCTAAACCAGTTCATTGATTACCATTCCAAAAAGAAGAAAATATTGATTGATTCTTTTTTCCCTTTTTACTGTTACCCACCTCTTTGTGTGCATCTCTTCTTCAATCTTGCCTTTTTCTCACACATTTCTCAAGTGAAAAAGCAGCAGTTTCCTCTGCCTTATGGAGAGAGAAGTGAAAAGGCTTACAGCACCTGGTATTCCCAGGCGGTCTTCCATCCAAGTACTAACCAGGCCCGACTCTGCTTAGCTTCCGAGATCAGACGAGATCTGGCGCGATGAGAGAGGTATGGCCGTAAGCAAGTTTGTCTCCAACACATATTCCTTTAAAAGCTGTCAAAAATTGCAGTCTTTTACAGTACATTTAGGACACGTTCATGTTTAAGAAATCTCATTTTATTTTCAAAGGGACCCCGATTTAAAAAAATGAAGCAGTTCTTTGAATGGTCAAGAGAGTAGGGTAAATGGCGAATTAAACGTTACTTTTCTTCACAGAGAACTCTGACCTTTTGGGTTGGAACCGGCTTGAAAATAACTAAAATATACGATCAGTAGGTCAATCGCAAAACATTAACGAACCTAAACCAGTTCATTGATTACCATTCCAAAAAGAAGAAAATATTGATTGATTCTTTTTTCCCTTTTTACTGTTACCCACCTCTTTGTGTGCATCTCTTCTTCAATCTTGCCTTTTTCTCACACATTTCTCAAGTGAAAAAGCAGCAGTTTCCTCTGCCTTATGGAGAGAGAAGTGAAAAGGCTTACAGCACCTGGTATTCCCAGGCGGTCTTCCATCCAAGTACTAACCAGGCCCGACTCTGCTTAGCTTCCGAGATCAGACGAGATCTGGCGCGATGAGAGAGCTATGGCCGTAAGCAAGTTTGTCTCCAACACATATTCCTTTAAAAGCTGTCAAAAATTGCAGTCTTTTACAGTACATTTAGGACACGTTCATGTTTAAGAAATCTCATTTTATTTTCAAAGGGACCCCGATTTAAAAAAATGAAGCAGTTCTTTGAATGGTCAAGAGAGTAGGGTAAATGGCGAATTAAACGTTACTTTTCTTCACAGAGAACTCTGACCTTTTGGGTTGGAACCGGCTTGAAAATAACTAAAATATACGATCAGTAGGTCAATCGCAAAACATTAACGAACCTAAACCAGTTAATTGATTACCATTCCAAAAAGAAGAAAATATTGATTGATTCTTTTTTCCCTTTTTACTGTTACCCACCTCTTTGTGTGCATCTCTTCTTCAATCTTGCCTTTTTCTCAAACATTTCTCAAGTGAAAAAGCAGCAGTGTCCTCTGCCTTATGGAGAGAGAAGTGAAAAGGCTTACAGCACCTGGTATTCCCAGGCGGTCTCCCATCCAAGTACTAACCAGGCCCGACTCTGCTTAGCTTCCGAGATCAGACGAGATCGGGCGCGATGAGAGAGGTATGGCCGTAAGCAAGTTTGACTCCAACACATATTCCTTTAAAAGCTGTCAAAAATTGCAGTCTTTTACAGTACATTTAGGACACGTTCATGTTTAAGAAATCTCATTTTATGTTCAAAGGGACCCCGATTTAAAAAAATTAAGCAGTTCTTTGAATGGTCAAGAGAGTAGGGTAAATGGCGAATTAAACTTTACTTTTCTTCACAGAGAACTCTGACCTTTTGGGTTGGAACCGGCTTGAAAATAACTAAAATATACGATCAGTAGGTAAATCGCAAAACATTAACGAACCTAAACCAGTTCATTGATTACCATTCCAAAAAGAAGAAAATATTGATTGATTGTTTTTTCCCTTTTTACTGTTACCCACCTCTTTGTGTGCATCTCTTCTTCAATCTTGCCTTTTTCTCACACATTTCTCAAGTGAAAAAGCAGCAGTGTCCTCTGCCTTTTGGAGAGAGAAGTGAAAAGGCTTACAGCACCTGGTATTCCCAGGCGGTCTCCCATCCAAGTACTAACCAGGCCCGACTCTGCTTAGCTTCCGAGATCAGACGAGATCGGGTGCGATGAGAGAGGTATGGCCGTAAGCAAGTTTGTCTCCAACACATATTCCTTTAAAAGCTGTCAAAAATTGCAGTCTTTTACAGTACATTTAGGACACGTTCATGTTTAATAAATCTCATTTTATTTTCAAAGGGACCCCGATTTAAAAAAATTAAGCAGTTCTTTGAATGGTCAAGAGAGTAGGGTGAATGGCGAATTAAACGTTACTTTTCTTCACAGAGAACTCTGACCTTTTGGGTTGGAACCGGCTTGAAAATAACTAAAATATACGATCAGTAGGTCAATCGCAAAACATTAACGAACCTAAACCAGTTCATTGATTACCATTCCAAAAAGAAGAAAATATTGATTGATTCTTTTTTCCCTTTTTACTGTTACCCACCTCTTTGTGTGCATCTCTTCTTCAATCTTGCCTTTTTCTCACACATTTCTCAAGTGAAAAAGCAGCAGTGTCCTCTGCCTTATGGAGAGAGAAGTGAAAAGGCTTACAGCACCTGGTATTCCCAGGCGGTCTCCCATCCAAGTACTAACCAGGCCCGACTCTGCTTAGCTTCCGAGATCAGACGAGATCGGGCGCGATGAGAGAGGTATGGCCGTAAGCAAGTTTGACTCCAACACATATTCCTTTAAAAGCTGTCAAAAATTGCAGTCTTTTACAGTACATTTAGGACACGTTCATGTTTAAGAAATCTCATTTTATGTTCAAAGGGACCCCGATTTAAAAAAATTAAGCAGTTCTTTGAATGGTCAAGAGAGTAGGGTAAATGGCGAATTAAACTTTACTTTTCTTCACAGAGAACTCTGACCTTTTGGGTTGGAACCGGCTTGAAAATAACTAAAATATACGATCAGTAGGTCAATCGCAAAACATTAACGAACCTAAACCAGTTCATTGATTACCATTCCAAAAAGAAGAAAATATTGATTGATTCTTTTTTCCCTTTTTACTGTTACCCACCTCTTTGTGTGCATCTCTTCTTCAATCTTGCCTTTTTCTCACACATTTCTCAAGTGAAAAAGCAGCAGTTTCCTCTGCCTTATGGAGAGAGAAGTTAAAAGGCTTACAGCACCTGGTATTCCCAGGCGGTCTTCCATCCAAGTACTAACCAGGCCCGACTCTGCTTAGCTTCCGAGATCAGACGAGATCTGGCGCGATGAGAGAGGTATGGCCGTAAGCAAGTTTGTCTCCAACACATATTCCTTTAAAAGCTGTCAAAAATTGCAGTCTTTTACAGTACATTTAGGACACGTTCATGTTTAAGAAATCTCATTTTATGTTCAAAGGGACCCCGATTTAAAAAAATGAAGCAGTTCTTTGAATGGTCAAGAGAGTAGGGTAAATGGCGAATTAAACGTTACTTTTCTTCACAGAGAGCTCTGACCTTTTGGGTTGGAACCGGCTTGAAAATAACTAAAATATACGATCAGTAGGTCAATCGCAAAACATTAACGAACCTAAACCAGTTCATTGATTACCATTCCAAAAAGAAGAAAATATTGATTGATTCTTTTTTCCCTTTTTACTGTTACCCACCTCTTTGTGTGCATCTCTTCTTCAATCTTGCCTTTTTCTCACACGAAAAAGCAGCAGTGTCCTCTGCCTTATGGAGAGAGAAGTGAAAAGGCTTACAGCACCTGGTATTCCCAGGCGGTCTCCCATCCAAGTACTAACCAGGCCCGACTCTGCTTAGCTTCCGAGATCAGACGAGATCGGGCGCGATGAGAGAGGTATGGCCGTAAGCAAGTTTGTCTCCAACACATATTCCTTTAAAAGCTGTCAAAAATTGCAGTCTTTTACAGTACATTTAGGACACCTTCATGTTTAAGAAATCTCATTTTATGTTCAAAGGGACCCCGATTTAAAAAAATGAAGCAGTTCTTTGAATGGTCAAGAGAGTAGGGTAAATGGCGAATTAAACGTTACTTTTCTTCACAGAGAACTCTGACCTTTTGGGTTGGAACCGGCTTGAAAATAACTAAAATATACGATCAGTAGGTCAATCGCAAAACATTAACGAACCTAAACCAGTTCATTGATTACCATTCCAAAAAGAAGAAAATATTGATTGATTCTTTTTTCCCTTTTTACTGTTACCCACCTCTTTGTGTGCATCTCTTCTTCAATCTTGCCTTTTTCTCACACATTTCTCAAGTGAAAAAGCAGCAGTGTCCTCTGCCTTATGGAGAGAGAAGTGAAAAGGCTTACAGCACCTGGTATTCCCAGGCGGTCTCCCATCCAAGTACTAACCAGGCCCGACTCTGCTTAGCTTTCGAGATCAGACGAGATCGGGCGCGATGAGAGAGGTATGGCCGTAAGCAAGTTTGACTCCAACACATATTCCTTTAAAAGCTGTCAAAAATTGCAGTCTTTTACAGTACATTTAAGACACGTTCATGTTTAAGAAATCTCATTTTATGTTCAAAGGGACCCCGATTTAAAAAAATTAAGCAGTTCTTTGAATGGTCAAGAGAGTAGGGTAAATGGCGAATTAAACTTTACTTTTCTTCACAGAGAACTCTGACCTTTTGGGTTGGAACCGGCTTGAAAATAACTAAAATATACGATCAGTAGGTAAATCGCAAAACATTAACGAACCTAAACCAGTTCATTGATTACCATTCCAAAAAGAAGAAAATATTGATTGATTGTTTTTTCCCTTTTTACTGTTACCCACCTCTTTGTGTGCATCTCTTCTTCAATCTTGCCTTTTTCTCACACATTTCTCAAGTGAAAAAGCAGCAGTGTCCTCTGCCTTATGGAGAGAGAAGTGAAAAGGCTTACAGCACCTGGTATTCCCAGGCGGTCTCCCATCCAAGTACTAACCAGGCCCGACTCTGCTTAGCTTCCGAGATCAGACGAGATCTGGCGCGATGAGAGAGGTATGGCCGTAAGCAAGTTTGTCTCCAACACATATTCCTTTAAAAGCTGTCAAAAATTGCAGTCTTTTACAGTACATTTAGGACACGTTCATGTTTAAGAAATCTCATTTTATGTTCAAAGGGACCCCGATTTAAAAAAATGAAGCAGTTCTTTGAATGGTCAAGAGAGTAGGGTAAATGGCGAATTAAACGTTACTTTTCTTCACAGAGAGCTCTGACCTTTTGGGTTGGAACCGGCTTGAAAATAACTAAAATATACGATCAGTAGGTCAATCGCAAAACATTAACGAACCTAAACCAGTTCATTGATTACCATTCCAAAAAGAAGAAAATATTGATTGATTCTTTTTTCCCTTTTTACTGTTACCCACCTCTTTGTGTGCATCTCTTCTTCAATCTTGCCTTTTTCTCACACGAAAAAGCAGCAGTGTCCTCTGCCTTATGGAGAGAGAAGTGAAAAGGCTTACAGCACCTGGTATTCCCAGGCGGTCTCCCATCCAAGTACTAACCAGGCCCGACTCTGCTTAGCTTCCGAGATCAGACGAGATCGGGCGCGATGAGAGAGGTATGGCCGTAAGCAAGTTTGTCTCCAACACATATTCCTTTAAAAGCTGTCAAAAATTGCAGTCTTTTACAGTACATTTAGGACACCTTCATGTTTAAGAAATCTCATTTTATGTTCAAAGGGACCCCGATTTAAAAAAATGAAGCAGTTCTTTGAATGGTCAAGAGAGTAGGGTAAATGGCGAATTAAACGTTACTTTTCTTCACAGAGAACTCTGACCTTTTGGGTTGGAACCGGCTTGAAAATAACTAAAATATACGATCAGTAGGTCAATCGCAAAACATTAACGAACCTAAACCAGTTCATTGATTACCATTCCAAAAAGAAGAAAATATTGATTGATTCTTTTTTCCCTTTTTACTGTTACCCACCTCTTTGTGTGCATCTCTTCTTCAATCTTGCCTTTTTCTCACACATTTCTCAAGTGAAAAAGCAGCAGTGTCCTCTGCCTTATGGAGAGAGAAGTGAAAAGGCTTACAGCACCTGGTATTCCCAGGCGGTCTCCCATCCAAGTACTAACCAGGCCCGACTCTGCTTAGCTTCCGAGATCAGACGAGATCGGGCGCGATGAGAGAGGTATGGCCGTAAGCAAGTTTGACTCCAACACATATTCCTTTAAAAGCTGTCAAAAATTGCAGTCTTTTACAGTACATTTAGGACACGTTCATGTTTAAGAAATCTCATTTTATGTTCAAAGGGACCCCGATTTAAAAAAATGAAGCAGTTCTTTGAATGGTCAAGAGAGTAGGGTAAATGGCGAATTAAACGTTACTTTTCTTCACAGAGAACTCTGACCTTTTGGGTTGGAACCGGCTTGAAAATAACTAAAATATACGATCAGTAGGTCAATCGCAAAACATTAACGAACCTAAACCAGTTCATTGATTACCATTCCAAAAAGAAGAAAATATTGATTGATTCTTTTTTCCCTTTTTACTGTTACCCACCTCTTTGTGTGCATCTCTTCTTCAATCTTGCCTTTTTCTCACACGAAAAAATTAGCAGTGTCCTCTGCCTTATGGAGAGAGAAGTGAAAAGGCTTACAGCACCTGGTATTCCCAGGCGGTCTCCCATCCAAGTACTAACCAGGCCCGACTCTGCTTAGCTTCCGAGATCAGACGAGATCGGGCGCGATGAGAGAGGTATGGCCGTAAGCAAGTTTGTCTCCAACACATATTCCTTTAAAAGCTGTCAAAAATTGCAGTCTTTTACAGTACATTTAGGACACCTTCATGTTTAAGAAATCTCATTTTATGTTCAAAGGGACCCCGATTTAAAAAAATGAAGCAGTTCTTTGAATGGTCAAGAGAGTAGGGTAAATGGCGAATTAAACGTTACTTTTCTTCACAGAGAACTCTGACCTTTTGGGTTGGAACCGGCTTGAAAATAACTAAAATATACGATCAGTAGGTCAATCGCAAAACATTAACGAACCTAAACCAGTTCATTGATTACCATTCCAAAAAGAAGAAAATATTGATTGATTCTTTTTTCCCTTTTTACTGTTACCCACCTCTTTGTGTGCATCTCTTCTTCAATCTTGCCTTTTTCTCACACATTTCTCAAGTGAAAAAGCAGCAGTGTCCTCTGCCTTATGGAGAGAGAAGTGAAAAGGCTTACAGCACCTGGTATTCCCAGGCGGTCTCCCATCCAAGTACTAACCAGGCCCGACTCTGGTTAGCTTCCGAGATCAGACGAGATCGGGCGCGATGAGAGAGGTATGGCCGTAAGCAAGTTTGACTCCAACACATATTCCTTTAAAAGCTGTCAAAAATTGCAGTCTTTTACAGTACATTTAGGACACGTTCATGTTTAAGAAATCTCATTTTATGTTCAAAGGGACCCCGATTTAAAAAAATTAAGCAGTTCTTTGAATGGTCAAGAGAGTAGGGTAAATGGCGAATTAAACTTTACTTTTCTTCACAGAGAACTCTGACCTTTTGGGTTGGAACCGGCTTGAAAATAACTAAAATATACGATCAGTAGGTAAATCGCAAAACATTAACGAACCTAAACCAGTTCATTGATTACCATTCCAAAAAGAAGAAAATATTGATTGATTGTTTTTTCCCTTTTTACTGTTACCCACCTCTTTGTGTGCATCTCTTCTTCAATCTTGCCTTTTTCTCACACATTTCTCAAGTGAAAAAGCAGCAGTGTCCTCTGCCTTATGGAGAGAGAAGTGAAAAGGCTTACAGCACCTGGTATTCCCAGGCGGTCTCCCATCCAAGTACTAACCAGGCCCGACTCTGCTTAGCTTCCGAGATCAGACGAGATCTGGCGCGATGAGAGAGGTATGGCCGTAAGCAAGTTTGTCTCCAACACATATTCCTTTAAAAGCTGTCAAAAATTGCAGTCTTTTACAGTACATTTAGGACACGTTCATGTTTAAGAAATCTCATTTTATGTTCAAAGGGACCCCGATTTAAAAAAATGAAGCAGTTCTTTGAATGGTCAAGAGAGTAGGGTAAATGGCGAATTAAACGTTACTTTTCTTCACAGAGAGCTCTGACCTTTTGGGTTGGAACCGGCTTGAAAATAACTAAAATATACGATCAGTAGGTCAATCGCAAAACATTAACGAACCTAAACCAGTTCATTGATTACCATTCCAAAAAGAAGAAAATATTGATTGATTCTTTTTTCCCTTTTTACTGTTACCCACCTCTTTGTGTGCATCTCTTCTTCAATCTTGCCTTTTTCTCACACGAAAAAGCAGCAGTGTCCTCTGCCTTATGGAGAGAGAAGTGAAAAGGCTTACAGCACCTGGTATTCCCAGGCGGTCTCCCATCCAAGTACTAACCAGGCCCGACTCTGCTTAGCTTCCGAGATCAGACGAGATCTGGCGCGATGAGAGAGGTATGGCCGTAAGCAAGTTTGTCTCCAACACATATTCCTTTAAAAGCTGTCAAAAATTGCAGTCTTTTACAGTACATTTAGGACACGTTCATGTTTAAGAAATCTCATTTTATGTTCAAAGGGACCCCGATTTAAAAAAATTAAGCAGTTCTTTGAATGGTCAAGAGAGTAGGGTAAATGGTGAATTAAACGTTACTTTTCTTCACAGAGAGCTCTGACCTTTTGGGTTGGAACCGGCTTGAAAATAACTAAAATATACGATCAGTAGGTCAATCGCAAAACATTAACGAACCTAAACCAGTTCATTGATTACCATTCCAAAAAGAAGGAAATATTGATTGATTCTTTTTTCCCTTTTTACTGTTACCCACCTCTTTGTGTGCATCTCTTCTTCAATCTTGCCTTTTTCTCACACATTTCTCAAGTGAAAAAGCAGCAGTGTCCTCTGCCTTATGGAGAGAGAAGTGAAAAGGCTTACAGCACCTGGTATTCCCAGGCTGTCTCCCATCCAAGTACTAACCAGGCCCGACTCTGCTTAGCTTCCGAGATCAGACGAGATCGGGCGCGATGAGAGAGGTATGGCCGTAAGCAAGTTTGTCTCCAACACATATTCCTTTAAAAGCTGTCAAAAATTGCAGTCTTTTACAGTACATTTAGGACACGTTCATGTTTAAGAAATCTCATTTTATGTTCAAAGGGACCCCGATTTAAAAAAATGAAGCAGTTCTTTGAATGGTCAAGAGAGTAGGGTAAATGGTGAATTAAACTTTACTTTTCTTCACAGAGAACTCTGACCTTTTGGGTTGGAACAGGCTTGAAAATAACTAAAATACGATCAGTAGGTCAATCGCAAAACATTAACGAACCTAAACCAGTTAATTGATTACCATTCCAAAAAGAAGAAAATATTGATTTATTCTTTTTTCCATTTTTACTGTTACCCACCTCTTTGTGTGCATCTCTTCTTCAATCTTGCCTTTTTCTCACACATTTCTCAAGTGAAAAAGCAGCAGTGTCCTCTGCCTTATGGAGAGAGAAGTGAAAAGGCTTACAGCACCTGGTATTCCCAGGCGGTCTCCCATCCAAGTACTAACCAGGCCCGACTCTGCTTAGCTTCCGAGATCAGATGAGATCGGGCGCGATGAGAGAGGTATGGCCGTAAGCCAGTTTGTCTCCAACACATATTCCTTTAAAAGCTGTCAAAAATTGCAGTCTTTTACAGTACATTTAGGACACGTTCATGTTTAAGAAATCTCATTTTATGTTCAAAGGGACCCCGATTTGAAAAAATTAAGCAGTTCTTTGAATGGTCAAGAGAGTAGGCTAAATGGCGAATTAAACTTTACTTTTCTTCACAGAGAACTCTGACCTTTTGGGTTGGAACCGGCTTGAAAATAACTAAAATATACGATCAGTAGGTCAATCGCAAAACATTAACGAACCTAAACCAGTTCATTGATTACCATTCCAAAAAGAAGAAAATATTGATTGATTCTTTTTTCCCTTTTTACTGTTACCCACCTCTTTGTGTGCATCTCTTCTTCAATCTTGCCTTTTTCTCACAAGAAAAAGCAGCAGTGTCCTCTGCCTTATGGAGAGAGAAGTGAAAAGGCTTACAGCACCTGGTATTCCCAGGCGGTCTCCCATCCAAGTACTAACCAGGCCCGACTCTGCTTAGCTTCCGAGATCAGACGAGATCGGGCGCGATGAGAGAGGTATGTTTGTAAGCAAGTTTGTCTCCAACACATATTCTTTTAAAAGCTGTCAAAAATTGCAGTCTTTTACAGTACATTTAGGACACGTTCATGTTTAAGAAATCTCATTTTATGTTCAAAGGGACCCCGATTTAAAAAAATGAAGCAGTTCTTTGAATGGTCAAGAGAGTAGGGTAAATGACGAATTAAACTTTACTTTTCTTCACAGAGAACTCTGACCTTTTGGGTTGGAACCGGCTTGAAAATAACTAAAATATACGATCAGTAGGTCAATCGCAAAACATTAACGAACCTAAACCAGTTCATTGATTACCATTCCAAAAAGAAGGAAATATTGATTGATTCTTTTTTCCCTTTTTACTGTTACCCACCTCTTTGTGTGCATCTCTTCTTCAATCTTGCCTTTTTCTCACACGAAAAAGCAGCAGTGTCCTCTGCCTTATGGAGAGAGAAGTGAAAAGGCTGACAGCACCTGGTATTCCCAGGCGGTCTCCCATCCAAGTACTAACCAGGCCCGACTCTGCTTAGCTTCCGAGATCAGACGAGATCGGGCGCGATGAGAGAGGTATGGCCGTAAGCAAGTTTGTCTCCAACACATATTCCTTTAAAAGCTGTCAAAAATTGCAGTCTTTTACAGTACATTTAGGACACGTTCATGTTTAAGAAATCTCATTTTATGTTCAAAGGGACCCCGATTTAAAAAAATGAAGCAGTTCTTTGAATGGTCAAGAGAGTAGGGTAAATGGTGAATTAAACTTTACTTTTCTTCACAGAGAACTCTGACCTTTTGGGTTGGAACAGGCTTGAAAATAACTAAAATACGATCAGTAGGTCAATCGCAAAACATTAACGAACCTAAACCAGTTAATTGATTACCATTCCAAAAAGAAGAAAATATTGATTTATTCTTTTTTCCATTTTTACTGTTACCCACCTCTTTGTGTGCATCTCTTCTTCAATCTTGCCTTTTTCTCACACATTTCTCAAGTGAAAAAGCAGCAGTGTCCTCTGCCTTATGGAGAGAGAAGTGAAAAGGCTTACAGCACCTGGTATTCCCAGGCGGTCTCCCATCCAAGTACTAACCAGGCCCGACTCTGCTTAGCTTCCGAGATCAGATGAGATCGGGCGCGATGAGAGAGGTATGGCCGTAAGCAAGTTTGTCTCCAACACATATTCCTTTAAAAGCTGTCAAAAATTGCAGTCTTTTACAGTACATTTAGGACACGTTCATGTTTAAGAAATCTCATTTTATGTTCAAAGGGACCCCGATTTGAAAAAATGAAGCAGTTCTTTGAATGGTCAAGAGAGTAGGCTAAATGGCGAATTAAACTTTACTTTTCTTCACAGAGAACTCTGACCTTTTGGGTTGGAACCGGCTTGAAAATAACAAAAATATACGATCAGTAGGTCAATCGCAAAACATTAACGAACCTAAACCAGTTCATTGATTACCATTCCAAAAAGAAGAAAATATTGATTGATTCTTTTTTCTCTTTTTACTGTTACCCACCTCTTTGTGTGCATCTCTTCTTCAATCTTGCCTTTTTCTCACAAGAAAAAGCAGCAGTGTCCTCTGCCTTATGGAGAGAGAAGTGAAAAGGCTTACAGCACCTGGTATTCCCAGGCGGTCTCCCATCCAAGTACTAACCAGGTCCGACTCTGCTTAGCTTCCGAGATCAGACGAGATCGGGCGCGATGAGAGAGGTATGTTTGTAAGCAAGTTTGTCTCCAACACATATTCCTTTAAAAGCTGTCAAAAATTGCAGTCTTTTACAGTACATTTAGGACACGTTCATGTTTAAGAAATCTCATTTTATGTTCAAAGGGACCCCGATTTAAAAAAATGAAGCAGTTCTTTGAATGGTCAAGAGAGTAGGGTAAATGGCGAATTAAACTTTACTTTTCTTCACAGAGAACTCTGACCTTTTGGTTTGGAACCGGCTTGAAAATAACTAAAATATACGATCAGTAGGTCAATTGCAAAACATTATCGAACCTAAACCAGTTCATTGATTACCATTCCAAAAAGAAGAAAATATTGATTGGTTCTTTTTTCCCTTTTTACTGTTACCCACCTCTTTGTGTGCATCTCTTCTTCAATCTTGCCTTTTTCTCACACATTTCTCACACGAAAAAGCAGCAGTGTCCTCTGCCTTATGGAGAGAGAAGTGAAAAGGCTGACAGCACCTGGTATTCCCAGGCGGTCTCCCATCCAAGTACTAACCAGGCCCGACTCTGCTTAGCTTCCGAGATCAGACGAGATCGGGCGCGATGAGAGAGGTATGGCCGTAAGCAAGTTTGTCTCCAACACATATTCCTTTAAAAGCTGTCAAAAATTGCAGTCTTTTACAGTACATTTAGGACACGTTCATGTTTAAGAAATCTCATTTTATGTTCAAAGGGACCCCGATTTAAAAAAATGAAGCAGTTCTTTGAATGGTCAAGAGAGTAGGGTAAATGGTGAATTAAACTTTACTTTTCTTCACAGAGAACTCTGACCTTTTGGGTTGGAACAGGCTTGAAAATAACTAAAATACGATCAGTAGGTCAATCGCAAAACATTAACGAACCTAAACCAGTTAATTGATTACCATTCCAAAAAGAAGAAAATATTGATTTATTCTTTTTTCCATTTTTACTGTTACCCACCTCTTTGTGTGCATCTCTTCTTCAATCTTGCCTTTTTCTCACACATTTCTCAAGTGAAAAAGCAGCAGTGTCCTCTGCCTTATGGAGAGAGAAGTGAAAAGGCTTACAGCACCTGGTATTCCCAGGCGGTCTCCCATCCAAGTACTAACCAGGCCCGACTCTGCTTAGCTTCCGAGATCAGATGAGATCGGGCGCGATGAGAGAGGTATGGCCGTAAGCAAGTTTGTCTCCAACACATATTCCTTTAAAAGCTGTCAAAAATTGCAGTCTTTTACAGTACATTTAGGACACGTTCATGTTTAAGAAATCTCATTTTATGTTCAAAGGGACCCCGATTTGAAAAAATGAAGCAGTTCTTTGAATGGTCAAGAGAGTAGGCTAAATGGCGAATTAAACTTTACTTTTCTTCACAGAGAACTCTGACCTTTTGGGTTGGAACCGGCTTGAAAATAACAAAAATATACGATCAGTAGGTCAATCGCAAAACATTAACGAACCTAAACCAGTTCATTGATTACCATTCCAAAAAGAAGAAAATATTGATTGATTCTTTTTTCTCTTTTTACTGTTACCCACCTCTTTGTGTGCATCTCTTCTTCAATCTTGCCTTTTTCTCACAAGAAAAAGCAGCAGTGTCCTCTGCCTTATGGAGAGAGAAGTGAAAAGGCTTACAGCACCTGGTATTCCCAGGCGGTCTCCCATCCAAGTACTAACCAGGTCCGACTCTGCTTAGCTTCCGAGATCAGACGAGATCGGGCGCGATGAGAGAGGTATGTTTGTAAGCAAGTTTGTCTCCAACACATATTCCTTTAAAAGCTGTCAAAAATTGCAGTCTTTTACAGTACATTTAGGACACGTTCATGTTTAAGAAATCTCATTTTATGTTCAAAGGGACCCCGATTTAAAAAAATGAAGCAGTTCTTTGAATGGTCAAGAGAGTAGGGTAAATGGCGAATTAAACTTTACTTTTCTTCACAGAGAACTCTGACCTTTTGGTTTGGAACCGGCTTGAAAATAACTAAAATATACGATCAGTAGGTCAATTGCAAAACATTATCGAACCTAAACCAGTTCATTGATTACCATTCCAAAAAGAAGAAAATATTGATTGATTCTTTTTTCCCTTTTTACTGTTACCCACCTCTTTGTGTGCATCTCTTCTTCAATCTTGCCTTTTTCTCACACATTTCTCAAGTAAAAAAGCAGCAGTGTCCTCTGCCTTATGGAGAGAGAAGTGAAAAGGTTTACAGCACCTGGTATTCCCAGGCGGTCTCCCATCCAAGTACTAACCAGGCCCGACTCTGCTTAGCTTCCGAGATCAGACGAGATCGGGCGCGATGAGAGAGGTATGGCCGTAAGCAAGTTTGTCTCCAACACATATTCCTTTAAAAGCTGTCAAAAATTGCAGTCTTTTACAGTACATTTAGGACACGTTCATGTTTAAGAAATCTCATTTTATGTTCAAAGGGACCCCGATTTAAAAAAATGAAGCAGTTCTTTGAATGGTCAAGAGAGTAGGGTAAATGGCGAATTAAACGTTACTTTTCTTCACAGAGAACTCTGACCTTTTGGGTTGGAACCGGCTTGAAAATAACTAAAATATACGATCAGTAGGTCAATCGCAAAACATTATCGAACCTAAACCAGTTAATTTATTACCATTCCAAAAAGAAGAAAATATTGATTGATTCTTTTTTCCCTTTTTACTGTTACCCACCTCTTTGTGTGCATCTCTTCTTCAATCTTGCCTTTTTCTCACACATTTCTCAAGTGAAAAAGCAGCAGTGTCCTCTGCCTTATGGAGAGAGAAGTGAAAAGGCTTACAGCACCTGGTATTCCCAGGCGGTCTCCCATCCAAGTACTAACCAGGCCCGACTCTGCTTAGCTTCCGAGATCAGACGAGATCGGGCGCGATGAGAGAGGTATGGCCGTAAGCAAGTTTGTCTCCAACACATATTCCTTTAAAAGCTGTCAAAAATTGCAGTCTTTTACAGTACATTTAGGACACGTTCATGTTTAAGAAATCTCATTTTATGTTCAAAGGGACCCCGATTTAAAAAAATGAAGCAGTTCTTTGAATGGTCAAGAGAGTAGGGTAAATGGCGAATTAAACGTTACTTTTCTTCACAGAGAACTCTGACCTTTTGGGTTGGAACCGGCTTGAAAATAACTAAAATATACGATCAGTAGGTCAATCGCAAAACATTATCGAACCTAAACCAGTTAATTTATTACCATTCCAAAAAGAAGAAAATATTGATTGATTCTTTTTTCCCTTTTTACTGTTACCCACCTCTTTGTGTGCATCTCTTCTTCAATCTTGCCTTTTTCTCACACATTTCTCAAGTGAAAAAGCAGCAGTGTCCTCTGCCTTATGGAGAGAGAAGTGAAAAGGCTTACAGCACCTGGTATTCCCAGGCGGTCTCCCATCCAAGTACTAACCAGGCCCGACTCTGCTTAGCTTCCGAGATCAGACGAGATCGGGCGCGATGAGAGAGGTATGGCCGTAAGCAAGTTTGTCTCCAAAACATATTCCTTTAAAAGCTGTCAAAAATTGCAGTCTTTTACAGTACATTTAGGATACGTTCATGTTTAAGAAATCTCATTTTATGTTCAAAGGGACCCCGATTTAAAAAAATTAAGCAGTTCTTTGAATGGTCAAGAGAGTAGGGTAAATGGTGAATTAAACTTTACTTTTCTTCACAGAGAACTCTGACCTTTTGGGTTGGAACCGACTTGAAAATAACTAAAATATACGATCAGTAGGTCAATCGCAAAACATTAACGAACCTAAACCAGTTCATTGATTACCATTCCAAAAAGAAGAAAATATTGATTGATTCTTTTTTCCCTTTTTACTGTTACCCACCTCTTTGTGTGCATCTCTTCTTCAATCTTGCCTTTTTCTCACACATTTCTCAAGTGAAAAAGCAGCAGTGTCCTCTGCCTTATGGAGAGAGAAGTGAAAAGGCTTACAGCACCTGGTATTCCCAGGCTGTCTCCCATCCAAGTACTAACCAGGCCCGACTCTGCTTAGCTTCCGAGATCAGACGAGATCGGGCGTGATGAGAGAGGTATGGCCGTAAGCAAGTTTGTCTCCAACACATATTCCTTTAAAAGCTGTCAAAAATTGCAGTCTTTTACAGTACATTTAGGACACGTTCATGTTTAAGAAATCTAATTTTATGTTCAAAGGGACCCCGATTTGAAAAAATGAAGCAGTTCTTTGAATGGTCAAGAGAGTAGGGTAAATGGCGAATTAAACTTTACTTTTCTTCACAGAGAACTCTGACCTTTTGGGTTGGAACCGGCTTGAAAATAACTAAAATATACGATCAGCAGGTCAATCGCAAAACATTAACGAACCTAAACCAGTTCATTGATTACCATTCCAAAAAGAAGAAAATATTGATTGATTCTTTTTTCCCTTTTTACTGTTACCCACCTCTTTGTGTGCATCTCTTCTTCAATCTTGCCTTTTTCTCACACATTTCTCAAGTGAAAAAGCAGCAGTGTCCTCTGCCTTATGGAGAGAGAAGTGAAAAGGCTTACAGCACCTGGTATTCCCAGGCTGTCTCCCATCCAAGTACTAACCAGGCCCGACTCTGCTTAGCTTCCGAGATCAGACGAGATCGGGCGTGATGAGAGAGGTATGGCCGTAAGCAAGTTTGTCTCCAACACATATTCCTTTAAAAGCTGTCAAAAATTGCAGTCTTTTACAGTACATTTAGGACACGTTCATGTTTAAGAAATCTAATTTTATGTTCAAAGGGACCCCGATTTGAAAAAATGAAGCAGTTCTTTGAATGGTCAAGAGAGTAGGGTAAATGGCGAATTAAACTTTACTTTTCTTCACAGAGAACTCTGACCTTTTGGGTTGGAACCGGCTTGAAAATAACTAAAATATACGATCAGCAGGTCAATCGCAAAACATTAACGAACCTAAACCAGTTCATTGATTACCATTCCAAAAAGAAGAAAATATTGATTGATTCTTTTTTCCCTTTTTACTGTTACCCACCTCTTTGTGTGCATCTCTTCTTCAATCTTGCCTTTTTCTCACACATTTCTCAAGTGAAAAAGCAGCAGTGTCCTCTGCCTTATGGAGAGAGAAGTGAAAAGGCTTACAGCACCTGGTATTCCCAGGCGGTCTCCCATCCAAGTACTAACCAGGCCCGACTCTGCTTAGCTTCCAAGATCAGACGAGATCG
>JAVDOI010000410.1:37500-42500 GCA_032191485.1 Leptoclinus maculatus
TCTCCCACTTTCCCCACCCTTCCGAGAGGAGGAGTCTTTACCTCCCTCCCCAGCACCTACTTCCACCCCCCAGACTACATCCAGGTCCCTTTCCTCTCTCACACTCTCCCCATCCTCCCCCCACCTGGAGTTCACTGACTACATGAAAGAGCTGGTCATTGCTGGAACCAAACACACTCCTCGCCCCACTCCTCGACGTACAGTTCCACCTCCGCATCCAGCCTCACCCCTGCCACCGGTTCCAAGTCCTAAGCGCTGTGCCCCTCCCCCACCTTCCCTAACTGATAAAGGCAATAATTGATATCTTCTGGGTCCAGGCTACAAGGCTAATGACACCAATGATTCTCTCCAGGAAAAGTCGGGGCCCTGTATGCAGCTAGCCTTCTCAATTCCTGTCCTGATAGTTTATAGAAAAAGAAAGGAGAGGCTGCGAAGAAACAATAGTAAACCTGCAAACTTATCAAACTTAACATTCATTCCTCGTCAGCCTGTCCAAATACATTGGGCAAATAAAGCTTTAACCACATTAAACTTAGCTTTATTAAATGTCAGGTCTCTGTCAGGAAAAACATTTTTAATCAATGATTTTATTGTTAGGCACAAACTGGACATTTTGTTTTTAACTGAAACTTGGTTAAACCAAGATAACAGTGCAGCTGTTCTTATTGAATCAACACCTCACAACTTCAGTTTCATGAGTGAAACAAGAGCTCATAAGAAAGGAGGTGGAGTTGCTATTTTATTTAATGATTCTCTTCAATGCAAGCAGATGTCCTTTGGTCATTTTAGTTCTTTTGAATATGTGGCTCTGAATTCCACTCAAGCTTTATTCCTAAACATTTACAGACCACCTAAATACTGTGCAACCTTCTTTGATGAGTTTACTGAACTGCTGTCGATAATCTGTATTGATTTTGACTGTGTTGTTATTGTTGGCGATTTTAATATCCATGTTGATAATCCCCAGGACAGAGGGTCTATAGAACTATGTGGTGTCCTTGATAATTATGATCTGACTCAGCATGTGACAGGACCCACCCACAACAGGGGGCACACTCTGGACCTAATCATCACCAAAGGTCTAAACATTTCCAAGGTCGCTGTGATTGATGTTGCACTCTCTGATCATTTCTGTGTTTTCTTTGAGAGTGCAATCTCCTTGCACACAAATGTCCAAACCGAGGTTGTGAAAAAGCGTTACATCTCTGAAAAAACCGGTGAACTATTTATTCAGAAGTACTCCTCCACACCAGCCCTCTCTTGCATCTCAGTCAATGAGCTTGTAGATAGCTTCAATTCTAAAGTTAAAAATGTTATTGATGCCATTGCACCCACTAAAGTGAAGGTTGTCTCGGGTAAGCAAAGATCTCCTTGGAGAAATGCCACGCTGGTCAGAATAGAGAAACAAGAGTGTCGGAAAGCTGAGCGCAGGTGGCGAAAAACAAATCTCCAGGTTCACTGTGACATCTATAAAGAGAGACTTCGCAAATATAATTTGGAACTTAGAAATGCAAGGCAGTCCTTCTTCTCTGACATCATAACCAAAAATAATAACAATACACGCGCCTTATTTGCTACCGTCGACAGGCTAACAAACCCACCAGTGTCAGTAGCTGCTGAGCTCCAATCCACCTGGGCTTGCAATCGATTTGCCTCCTTTTTTACTGACAAAATTCAGAAAATTAGACAAGCAGTCAGTGCCTCCACACCAACCACAGGATATGTGTTGTCCCCATCTCCGAATAACATCCATTCAAATATCATGACACAATTTCATTCAATCGACCATAGAAGCTTGGAAGACATTATACAACATCTGAAGTCATCCTCCTGCTGCTTGGATATTCTACCAACACGCTTTTTCAAAGATATTTCAAACTGCATGACCACTGATCTTTTACAAATTGTAAACACATCCCTTCTCTCAGGTGTCTTCCCACAAGCCCTAAAAACTGCAGTTATTAAACCACTCCTAAAGAAGGCTAATTTAGACACCGCAACAATGAAAAATTATAGGCCAATATCAAACCTCCCATTTTTAAGTAAAATAATTGAAAAAGCGGTTTTTCAACAGCTGAACAACTTCTTGGCCGTAAATAACTGTTTTGATGTCTTCCAGTCAGGCTTTCGACAGCACCACAGTACTGAAACTGCTCTTGTTAAGGTTTTCAACGACATCCACTTAAACACAGACAATGGCAGAATTTCAGTCTTAGTATTACTGGATCTCAGTGCTGCATTCGACACGGTCGACCATAACATACTACTAGAAAGACTAAAACTCTGGGTGGGACTCTCTGGCACAGCACTTAACTGGTTTGAATCCTACTTGAAGGACCGAGAATACTTTGTGTCTGTAGCTAATTACACATCAGAACTGACTAAAATGACATGTGGTGTTCCCCAAGGTTCAATACTGGGGCCTCTTCTGTTCAACATCTACATGCTTCCACTAGCTCAGATTATGGAAAACAACAAAGTCTGTTATCATAATTATGCAGACGACACACAAATCTACATAACTATATCACCAGGGGACTATAATCCCATACAAGGGCTGGGTAAATGCATTGAACAAATCAACAACTGGATGTGCCAGAACTTTCTTCAATTAAACAAAGAAAAAACAGAAGTAATTGTTTTTGGTACCAAGGACGAACGATTGAAAGTCAGCGCTCAGCTTCAATCACTGATGTTAAAAACCTCAAACCAAGCCAGAAATCTAGGTGTAGTTATGGATTCAGACCTCAACCTGAACAGCCATATCAAGACAATTACAAAATCAGCCTACTATCACCTGAAGAATATATCAAGGGTTAGAGGACTTATGTCTCAACAGGATTTGGAAAAACTTGTCCATGCATTTATCTTCAGTAGACTGGACTACTGTAACGGTGTGTTTACAGGTCTCTGTAAAAAGTCAATCAGAAAGCTGCAGCTGATTCAGAACGCTGCAGCTCGAGTCCTCACTAAGACAAAGAAAGTGGATCACATCACTCCAGTTCTGAGGTCTTTACACTGGCTTCCTGTCCAACAAAGAATTGACTTTAAAATCCTGCTGTTGGTTTATAAAGCACTGAATGGTTTAGGGCCAAAATACATCTGTGATCTGCTGCTACCTTATGAACCATCCCGACCCCTTAGGTCGTCTGGGACTGGTCTACTTTCTGTTCCCAGAGTCAGAACTAAACATGGAGAAGCAGCGTTCAGTTTTTCTGCCCCAAATATCTGGAACAAAGTCCCAGAAAGCTGCAGGTCTGCTGAGACCCTCAGCTCCTTTAAATCAAGATTGAAGACTTTTCTGTTTGCTGCTGCCTTTAATTGAACCAGATTCAAGGGTATTAATCAATCAGCTGCATTTCTGCATTTTACTACTGTATTTTATTTCTTACACTGCTTTTTAATGTTTTAATGACTGTTTTTAATGTTCAATGAATGTTCTTAATTGTTTTTAAATCTCCTTTTCTTATGCCTTATGTTTTGATGCTTTTAATGGTTTTATGTGAAGCACTTTGAATTACCTTGTCGTTGAAATGTGCTATACAAATAAACTTGCCTTGCCTTGCCTTACCATTCCAAAAAGAAGAAAATATTGATTGATTCTTTTTTCCCTTTTTACTGTTACCCACCTCTTTGTGTGCATCTCTTCTTCAATCTTGCCTTTTTCTCACACATTTCTCAAGTGAAAAAGCAGCAGTGTCCTCTACCTTATGGAGAGAGAAGTGAAAAGGCTTACAGCACCTGGTATTCCCAGGCAGTCTCCCATCCAAGTACTAACCAGGCCCGACTCTGCTTAGCTTCCGAGATCAGACGAGATCGGGCGCGATGAGAGAGGTATGGCCGTAAGCAAGTTTGTCCCCAACACATATTCCTTTAAAAGCTGTCAAAAATTCCAGTCTTTTACAGTACATTTAGGACACGTTCATGTTTAAGAAATCTCATTTTATGTTCAAAGGGACCCCGATTTAAAAAAATTAAGCAGTTCTTTGAATGGTCAAGAGAGTAGGGTTAATGGCGAATTAAACATTACTTTTTTTCACAGAGAACTCTGACCTTTTGGGTTGGAACCGGCTTGAAAATAACTAAAATATACGATCAGTAGGTCAATCGCAAAACATTAACGAACCTAAACCAGTTCATTGATTACCATTCCAAAAAGAAGGAAATATTGATTGATTCTTTTTTCCCTTTTTACTGTTACCCACCTCTTTGTGTGCATCTCTTCTTCAATCTTGCCTTTTTCTCACACATTTCTCAAGTGAAAAAGCAGCAGTGTCCTCTGCCTTATGGAGAGAGAAGTGAAAAGGCTTACAGCACCTGGTATTCCCAGGCGGTCTCCCATCCAAGCACTAACCAGGCCCGACTCTGCTTAGCTTCCGAGATCAGACGAGATCGGGCGCGATGAGAGAGGTATGGCCGTAAGCAAGTTTGTCTCCAACACATATTCCTTTAAAAGCTGTCCAAAATTGCAGTCTTTTACAGTACATTTAGGACACATTCATGTTTAAGAAATCTCATTTTATGTTCAAAGGGACCCCGATTTGAAAAAATGAAGCAGTTCTTTGAATGGTCAAGAGAGTAGGGTAAATGGTGAATTAAACTTTACTTTTCTTCACAGAGAACTCTGACCTTTTGGTTTGGAACCGGCTTGAAAATAACTAAAATATACGATCAGTAGGTCAATCGCAAAACATTAACGAACCTAAACCAGTTCATTGATTACCATTCCAAAAAGAAGAAAATATTGATTGATTATTTTTTCCCTTTTTACTGTTACCCACCTCTTTGTGTGCATCTCTTCTTCAATCTTGCCTTTTTCTCACACATTTCTCAAGTGAAAAAGCAGCAGTGTCGTCTGCCTTATGGAGAGAGAAGTGAAAAGGCTTACAGCACCTGGTATTCCCAGGCGGTCTCCCATCCAAGTACTAACCAGGCTCGACTCTGCTTAGCTTCCGAGATCAGACGAGATCGGGCGCGTTGAGAGAGGTATGGCCGTAAGC
>JAVDOI010000411.1:0-2500 GCA_032191485.1 Leptoclinus maculatus
GTGGGGGGGGGCTTATTCGAGGTGCGCCTCGCGGACAGAGGCCGTGATTGGTTGGCACTCCCGGCAAGCGGCACGCGGACTATGGATGTCGCTATAAAGAATCCCTCGCGTGCGGTTCTATCAACTAAAACTAACTGTTGACCGCGAGCAGCGAACGCAAAGCGATAAAAGACGAACACAGTGTGTCATTGTTACCGCGACAACGGGACAGAGAGAGGGACAAAGATGGCAGCGTTGCTGGACCCCGTTCCCTGGACTCGACTCTTACTCCCCCTCACTTATTTCGACGAGGGGGAGGGGGGGGGGGGGGGGGGGGGGGGGGGGGGGGGGGGGGGGGGGGGGGGGGGGGGGGGGGGGGGGGGGGGGGGGGGGGAGGGGGATGACTTCTTCACCGACCAGTTCCTCCAGGGACAGACACTTGGACACTGAAGGACTTCTTGGATGACGACGTCGACTTCCTCGCAGTCACTTCCATGACTATACGGCAAAGACGCGGGCGGCAGAGCGGCGCCGGCACGATGGGGACTACGACATCTCGGGCAACCTGTCCTTCCTCCATCCCTCTCTCCACGTTCTCGTACGGCTGCGCCGACAGCACCCCGGACATGTCCCCGCGGATGGGGCCACCACGGCGGGCCGCTGCTGAAGCGGCGGCGGCGGATGAGGTCGGACACGGAGATGCAGCAACCTGCGGCAGGCGGCCAAACGTCCGGGAGCGGCGGAGGATGCAGTCCATCAACGACGCGTTCGAGGGGCTTCGCACCCACATCACCGGACCCTGCCCTACGAGAAGAGGCTGTCCAAAAGTGGACACGCTGCGGCTCGCCAATCGGCTACATCAACTTCCTCGCCGAGCTCGTGCAGTCCGACCTGCCTATCAGAAACTCGAGCAGCGAGTCGCACGCGCCAGCCCAGAAGAAGAAGGTCATCACTTTGCCACAGAGGGAACAAGTAGGTCCACAGAAGCACACCTCTAAATGCTGCTTTTTTGGGGCTGGAAAACAAAAAAGAGGAAGAAAAACAACAGCTTCACACTAATTCTCTCATTGTTTTACTCTCTTCAGGGTCTCCCTCCCCCTAGCGACCCGGACTACGCCTGCCTCCCCTGGGCGGTCACTCTCTGTCCTGGTCGTGATGAGGAAGCAACTCCGGGAGCAGAACATCATCCGCACGCCAAGGTCCTGGACACAGGAGGACCCCGAAACTGCACAACAAACCGGGCCTCACAGATATTGTGAAAACGAGCCTCCTGTTCGGCATGGTGGTCTGAAGGGAAACCGCACATTGTAAATTGTGAATGACTAATGTTGGATTGTGCACTTGAAGACGCATTGCGAAGAAACACATGAGCACCGTGTGAGGCTTATACTGTACAAGAATTGTATTCAATTGTTTGTAAATAGTTTTATCATGTTGAATAATTTAATTTTTGTAATTCAGGAAACTGGCAATCATGTATTTATTATTGTTGTTTTTTCACAAGTGATAATATTGTTTTAATTTAATACAATGAATGAGAAGAAACATATTTTTTATATTGTTGTACGATGATTTATATTTATATTGGATCTGCAAATTAAAAGCACTTACTGATGAAAAAAAAACATGTTATGTTTATTAATCTAACCACAATGTTAAGGTGAAGATTCATTAATTATCTTTGAATAACGTGAAGCATCTTGGTTTTAACGGAGATACATTTTTCCATTCAGAAACTTAACATTAACGTTTATACTTCTTGTTTATGACAAACTGTGTTTATTATAAGCCCTCTTTTGTCACCAACTTTTTTTAGATATCATTTTTGTTTTATGTCAGTGTAAAAGTTGGACCTTCAAATAATAATAATAATATTCGGCAGATTGAAATGAGATCTGACATAATACGACGTTCAGTCGTATCCTTAGGTTCATGTATAATAAAGAGGTTATCATAATTAATGTGCATAACATAATCATGTGACTTGCTGGTATACGAGACTGAATGACGCATCTAATCATGCCATAATACATGCAGGTTATTATTATTATTATTATTCAAAATGTGCCATTGAATAACTGCAAACGTCGGAGGGAGTGAGAAATTAGAAAAATACCCCAAAACACTTGAGTGGGGGTGGGGGGGGGGAATATATATATATATATATATGGGGGGACATAAATATGATTGAGTTGTAATGAGGGACATAGTATATCACGAAGGAAGGGTATAAGGAATGGGGTTGTAGGGGCTCCTATGGGGCAAGATAATTATGTTGGAGATGATCGGGTTTAACAATAGGGTTTGTGTTTTTTTTTTTTTATTTTTTTTTGGGGTTTGGTGTTTGTGGGAGTATGTTTGTGGATTTGTGTGGATTTGGTGGAGTAATAAGGCTGTAAAATAGCTTTTTATGGTTGGGGGGGTGTGAGGGATAGAGGGAGTGGAGGAGGGGGGTGGGGGGGGTTGGTGGAATGTGGTGGGGGTTGAAGAGAGGGAGAGAATGGGGAGGAGCGGCGTGGGA
>JAVDOI010000411.1:7500-47500 GCA_032191485.1 Leptoclinus maculatus
GGAAATACAACCCCATGGAGCCACCAGTAATACCCTTGATTCTGTTTCTCCCCTTCTCCTGTCCAACATGATATCAGTGTGGCAGCTGTGCGGCTGAGCTGCCCAGGCTCTCAGCTCCATGCGCTGAAGATCTCTTAGCTGATCTATGGGTCCGCTGAGCCGCTGGTAATATAGGTCAGCTGTGTGGAGCAGGGAGCGGGAGGACGTGCGTGGCGAGGAGGGGAGGCAGAGCCGGGATCGCTCTCCCTTTAACCCGCGCGCTCTTTATCCTCTCAGACGCAAACTTCCCATCTAAATTACATCTTTATGAGCGCTTCCCCCCGTCCCGCTGGAACAGATCGGTCTCCGCCGCGTTCTCCCGGGGGATGCACCTGGTAGTTCAAACTTTGTCTCTGTCTCTTTTCATAGTCCTTGTGCCTGAGTCCCTGGACAGCAGCTGCCTAAAAGCAAGCAAAGAGAGAGGCCCTTGCAGTGTCTTCGAGACGGGTTGGCACCGTTTTCCGCGTCTTTAATGTTCCATCAGCCTTTGTCCGGGACACAATATGGCAACTGTAAAGCATGTGACGTTTTGCAATAATAAAACACATTTTCAATGACGTGACACCGGGCTGAAAGCGCAGCGCGGGCCAGCCAGGCTAAAACCTGTCCCTGCGTTTGTTTTGTGCGCCCCCAGCCAATTAACAGCGAGTTCTTTTCGCCGCGCCTTGATAAGCCAATTAAATTTATGTCTCCTAATTCTTTTTTTTCAAGGGGAGAAAGGAGGTGGATTTCGTGTGTCCTGCTCCTCGGAACGGAGATTTTTCTTGCCATCACCTGGCGTTTTCTCCACAAGAGACCAAACTGTCCCGGGTGCCCCTGGAGCCATACGGCTCACACCATCCTCCTCCATTGTTTCCCACCTTGATCACTCATTACCGGGATTTAAAAAATCCTTTATGGGCCATGTTTTGTGTCATATTTTTATCCGCAAGATTAAGCAGATGCTGCGATTGTAACATCCAAACTGTAGGGCTACTCAAGGCTGAAAGAGAGACAGGCACTCGGTTTGCAGCGGGGGAGAGAGAGGGAGAGAAAAAAAGCTTTGGGCACATCTTCAGAGGAATAAAACATTTAGGAGCGATAAACAGACTTCAACCTGCTCTATTTCAGCCTTTGTGTTGTTTGTGAATAATTAATGTTAATAGGGACAGGTTTGTATACTTTGAATGCAGGACCACAGGTGCGGAGTGACAGGATGAATAACCGGCCCTGATTTTTGCCAAAGCTCGAGGGCTCTTGTCCAGGGTCTCCAAGCTGATGGAAAATATTGTCATCTCTTTGATTCGCAGCATTACTTTCACCGAGGACAAAGCCGGGTGATGAAAAGCTTATGTTGGAGTGAAACGGGCGATGACGGTGGCCGCTTCAGACTCCTGAAAGAAAGAGAAAGGGGGCGAGTCAATGGCAACGCGCGCTTCTGGTTTTGTGCGCAAGTGCTCCATCTAACTCAAATAAAGGAGCCTTTCCAACTTTTAAAGGACCACTTTTTGCCTTTAGTGAAGGCTGGACGGCTGTAGCCATTAAGCATATGGTAAGGCGCTGGTCTTTTGTCCCCGAGAAGCCCTTGAGATACTAACTTGTGTTCTTTCCGGGATATTTAACTTCTCAAAGGCTCATACTTTATGCGCCGGCAACAAGTGGCTCCGGGGCGCACGAGCAGCTTTCCCCATTGAGACAAGCAGTGTGGCAGAGACAGAAGAAATAGCGGGTTAATGATCAGAGGAGGGGTTTATTTATTTATTACACGCAGTCGTGTACATTTTAGGGAAATTGCTATACGTTATTTAACTTGGAGAAATATCGTTGCCTTGGATATGTTCCAAAGGACCACTCTTTTGGCGCATGGATATCCATGGCAACGCATGGACGGACTGGGACTGCAGTGAGTGCGCATGGAGAAAATTATAACTCAAATAAAATGTCTGATGAAACAAGATCAGTTACTAAGAGATTTTATTCATGCAAACCCTCCTTATTCAAAATATAATGTGTCAATCGTGACTCTAGTGTTATATGATAATTGCAGCGAGGGTGGATGCCTACTAATATTTCAAATTCAGATTTGACGATAGGAACTTCATATAAACATGAGATTCTGCCTATAAACTTTGATTTCGAGTGTAGTGCATTCATGCGTAAAAGCGGACGGTGTTATCCAGTTTCGTCTCGTTGCGTAACGGTGCGTTCACGGCGCGCTGGGGGAAAAACGCAGCTTAACTCGGCTGCATCTCACTCCTCCCCATGAGAGCACCAGAGACGTGTGATTTGCACTCTCAACAAATAGCACCAATCCTTTGTTCCCACGCGAGACTTTTAATAGGAGACCCTTAAATATAAAGCAACGGTATCCACTGACATATTTACAATATCAATCCAGCATTATTAAGTTATCAATAGTTCAATAAAAAGTGGGATGTGAAGAGAAAACGACTTTGAAAAGATGCTGCTTCATTTTCAGCACGCGCGGGACAACACGTTAAAATGGCATTTCCATCACAACATATTGGAAGAAAACATATTGATACCGATATTAAAATCTGGTACATCGGTGTTTTGAAAACGAGGCAACTTGAACGTCACTGCTTGCTGTTTGGGGGAAATACAATAGACGAATCCAACAAGTTGTCTTTGGTCTGAGTAGAAACAAAGGTTCCGTTTCATGAGTTTTGGACATTTTTTCTCCACCGAAATGTCAACCTCGGATCATAAACAATTTGTATTCTGAGATGAGAAATAACTGAACGCGCTCGTAATGTTGACGTGAGTGTGCACGTGTGTGTGTGTGTGTGTGTCTCGTCGTGTTACGGAGCCAGCTGGCCGCCTCTGGCCTCTGAAAACCCCCCTGGTGGACGGAACACGGCGGGCTGACCTCCGTGCCGGAGAACGGGAGATGCGCCTTTGAATGAATTAGCCATAAAGACGTCTCGCTATGATCATTGTTGCAGCTGAAAGCCGGGTGGATATGAGAGGCATTGTGCACAGCTTTTGCGTGCCCCGTCATGAAATATTACAGTCTATTCACGAGGAAGCGCCATTGAAAAGATATGGAAATGAAGCAGACTGGGCTGATTCCAGAGCGGATCTCAAGGCACAATACAAAAAAGCAATAAATACATAACTATAATAAGTATGTATCGCATGTTTCAACAGAAACAATCTCAGGCTTTTAGCAGTGATTCATGCACTGCTGAACGTTCTCTATCCGCACGCGCTGACAAATGATTCATTACAACTCGGTAAAAAAAGCACAAAAAAACATGAATAACTCCACAAAAAAAGTGATAAATTGCAAATATGCTAATTTCAGTCACGGCCGTTTGTACGTGTGCGTCTCCATCCATCTCCTATTTCTGCGCTGCTGATCCCCGTCGCGCGCTAGAGGACACTCAGCCCGTTTAGACCGAGGCTCTTTTGTTCGCCTCCAACACTGACTTCAGCCTTCAGGGAAAGGGAAAGGTTTTCATACCCCCCCCCCCCACACACACACACACACACACCGCCCATCCCTTCCTCTCTCAGTTGCCAGGAGTCAGAGGTGTAAAAGCATGCATCATTTTTCACCAGCTCTCCGTTTTTGATATCGACAAAAGCGGCTGCTATGGAACAGCCTCTCCGCTTGTTCGCTGGCTTGAACTTCACTGACGTCCGACTGCTCTCTTTTCCTCGTCTGAACGCGGCGCAGCGGGATGGATTTGCAAGACAAATGCAGCTGTGTGTGTGCGAGGGAGACAAGTGGCACAAAAAGGCCGTTTCAGTCAGCCGACGGGATGGAGAAAGTCAGCATTATGCGGACGTCAAATCAATCAAAAACAAAAGCCCGCATGATGCAGAAAATACTGCGCGTATGGTGTTGAAATAGCAGCTTATTGTGGGCCGAATTGGGGAGACTGCAATGCAAACTAGCTGTTGGTGGAGTTCAGAGAGTTAAATGGTCTTGAAGGACAAGTTAGTCTGACACATTGTGGGTCCTATTTAACAAACCCAGATTCAGCCACGTCCTCTTAAAAAACACTCACGGACAGTTTTCACATCGTTAACAAGTGGCAATCTTCCAGAGATACTTGTCTATTTGAACCACGAGGACAGTATATATTTTAAAGTAATGTATTCATCGTGAAGATGCTTATTTTTTTTAGAATAAAAAAAAAGTCAAATATATTTAGAATTCTTTTCTTTTTTCTTTTGCAGGTTAATTATTCTGCAGGGTTATTAGTAACATAGTAATAATGGTCAATATAACTTTGACTCAACTCACTGTGTTCACTCTATCGTGAAATATAACAGTTAAAGCCCATGTGATAAGAGTGGAATATATTATGAAATATAACAGTTAAAGCCCATGTGATAAGAGTGGAATATATTATGAAATATAACAGTTAAAGCCCATGTGATAAGAGTGGAATATATTATGAAATATCACAGTTAAAACCCATGTGATAAGAGTGGAATATATTATGAAATATAACAGTTAAAGCCCATGTGATAAGAGTGGAATATATTATGAAATATCACAGTTAAAGCCCATGTGATAAGAGTGGAATATATTATGAAATATAACAGTTAAAGCCCATGTGATAAGAGTGGAATATATTATGAAATATAACAGTTAAAGCCCATGTGATAAGAGTGGAATATATTATGAAATATAACAGTTAAAGCCCATGTGATAAGAGTGGAATATATTATGAAATATAACAGTTAAAGCCCATGTGATAAGAGTGGAATATATTATGAAATATAACAGTTAAAGCCCATGTGATAAGAGTGGAATATATTATGAAATATAACAGTTAAAGCCCATGTGATAAGAGTGGAATATATTATGAAATATAACAGTTAAAGCCCATGTGATAAGAGTGGAATATATTATGAAATATCACAGTTAAAACCCATGTGATAAGAGTGGAATATATTATGAAATATAACAGTTAAAACCCATGTGATAAGAGTGGAATATATTATGAAATATAACAGTTAAAGCCCATGTGATAAGAGTGGAATATATTATGAAATATAACAGTTAAAGCCCATGTGATAAGAGTGGAATATATTATGAAATATAACAGTTAAAGCCCATGTGATAAGAGTGGAATATATTATGAAATATAACAGTTAAAGCCCATGTGATAAGAGTGGAATATATTATGAAATATAACAGTTAAAGCCCATGTGATAAGAGTGGAATATATTATGAAATATAACAGTTAAAGCCCATGTGATAAGAGTGGAATATATTATGAAATATAACAGTTAAAGCCCATGTGATAAGAGTGGAATATATTATGAAATATAACAGTTAAAGCCCATGTGATAAGACTGGAATATATTATGAAATATCACAGTGAAAACCTGTGAAGTGTTAACAGTATAATTTATTGTAAAATATACACGTGAAGCCTGTTAAGTGATAATAGTGTCACTTATTGTGAAATAGCACATGGAAAGCATGTACAGTTTTAATAGTGTAATCAATTGTAAAATAATACTCTTAAAGCCTGTACAGTTTTAATAGTGTAATTTATTGTGAATTATCACAGTTAAAGCATGTGAAGTGGTAATAGTGTAATTTTGTAATGTTGCAGTGTAAATCCTAAAGTAATGGTGTCAGCATTATAAGAGGAACAACACTTTGTCATTAGGTTGAAAAACAGCCGTGTAACCATTCCTTCCTCTCTCCCTGCTGCTGATCCCCAGCCGGCTGTGCAGTAAGTCAGAGCCTGCCGTGGCTGGTGGCCATGGGGCTGAGGACTGGGAAGCCTTCCAGCCTCAGAGGGGCCGTGATTAACCCAGGAGCGGTCAAACTCGGCAGGAAGCCCTCCGCAACCAGCCAGCGCTATTTATCCACTTTCCAATGAAACCAATTACTTTTACAGCGAGCCTCGGTGCCGACACTATGTGTGTTGTTCCTGCAGACCAATAGAGTATAGCTGTGAAAGGAGAGGCAGACGTGAAGTAGGAAACCCTCCTGAGCTGCTTCAACAGGCTGTAAAATATACCTAAAGTCAGTATCCATGGAGACTGATGTGTGAGAGCAGCCTAAAGGATGCACAGAGCCTTTTATGAAAGTCATTATTATCATTATCACTATCTTTTATTACTCATCTTCTCATATCGGAGCAGTTTTAGAGTTGTAAATTAATTGTATAAGGATGAATAAACACTTAAACATAAACCCAGTTTTCACACCTCTTATAGTTTACATTGTGTGTTTGTTAGACTATAGAGCATTAAGATGAGCTGACCTCTTATAGTTTACATTGTGTTTGTCAGACTATAGAGCATTAAGATGAGCTGACCTCTTATAGTTTACATTGTGTGTTTGTCAGACTATAGAGCATTAAGATGAGCTGATCTCTTATAGTTTACATTGTGTGTTTGTCAGACTATAGAGCATTAAGATGAGCTGACCTCTTATAGTTTACATTGTGTGTTTGTTAGACTATAGAGCATTAAGATGAGCTGATCTCTTATAGTTTACATTGTGTGTTTGTCAGACTATAGAGCATTAAGATGAGCTGACCTCTTATAGTTTACATTGTGTGTTTGTCAGACTATAGAGCATTAAGATGAGCTGATCTCTTATAGTTTACATTGTGTGTTTGTTAGACTATAGAGCATTAAGATGAGCTGATCTCTTATAGTTTACATTGTGTGTTTGTTAGACTATAGAGCATTAAGATGAGCTGACCTCTTATAGTTTACATTGTGTGTTTGTTAGACTATAGAGCATTAAGATGAGCTGACCTCTTATAGTTTACATTGTGTGTTTGTTAGACTATAGAGCATTAAGATGAGCTGATCTCTTATAGTTTACATTGTGTGTTTGTTAGACTATAGAGCATTAAGATGAGCTGACCTCTTATAGTTTACATTGTGTGTTTGTTAGACTATAGAGCATTAAGATGAGTTGATCTCTTATAGTTTACATTGTGTTTGTCAGACTATAGAGCATTAAGATGAGCTGATCTCTTATAGTTTACATTGTGTTTCTCAGACTATAGAGCATTAAGATGAGCTGATCTCTTATAGTTTACATTGTGTGTTTGTTAGACTATAGAGCATTAAGATGAGCTGATCTCTTATAGTTTACATTGTGTTTGTCAGACTATAGAGCATTAAGATGAGCTGATCTCTTATAGTTTACATTGTGTTTCTCAGACTATAGAGCATTAAGATGAGCTGATCTCTTATAGTTTACATTGTGTGTTTGTTAGACTATAGAGCATTAAGATGAGCTGATCTCTTATAGTTTACATTGTGTGTTTGTCAGACTATAGAGCATTAAGATGAGCTGATCTCTTATAGTTTACATTGTGTGTTTGTCAGACTATAGAGCATTAAGATGAGCTGATCTCTTATAGTTTACATTGTGTGTTTGTCAGACTATAGAGCATTAAGATGAGCTGATCTCTTATAGTTTACATTGTGTGTTTGTTAGACTATAGAGCATTAAGATGAGCTGACCTCTTATAGTTTACATTGTGTGTTTGTTAGACTATAGAGCATTAAGATGAGCTGATCTCTTATAGTTTACATTGTGTTTGTCAGACTATAGAGCATTAAGATGAGCTGATCTCTTATAGTTTACATTGTGTTTCTCAGACTATAGAGCATTAAGATGAGCTGATCTCTTATAGTTTACATTGTGTGTTTGTTAGACTATAGAGCATTAAGATGAGCTGATCTCTTATAGTTTACATTGTGTGTTTGTTAGACTATAGAGCATTAAGATGAGCTGATCTCTTATAGTTTACATTGTGTGTTTGTCAGACTATAGAGCATTAAGATGAGCTGACCTCTTATAGTTTACATTGTGTGTTTGTCAGACTATCGAGCATTAAGATGAGCTGACCTCTTATAGTTTACATTGTGTGTTTGTTAGACTATAGAGCATTAAGATGAGCTGATCTCTTATAGTTTACATTGTGTGTTTGTTAGACTATAGAGCATTAAGATGAGCTGACCTCTTATAGTTTACATTGTGTGTTTGTTAGACTATAGAGCATTAAGATGAGCTGATCTCTTATAGTTTACATTGTGTTTGTCAGACTATAGAGCATTAAGATGAGCTGATCTCTTATAGTTTACATTGTGTTTCTCAGACTATAGAGCATTAAGATGAGCTGATCTCTTATAGTTTACATTGTGTGTTTGTTAGACTATAGAGCATTAAGATGAGCTGATCTCTTATAGTTTACATTGTGTGTTTGTTAGACTATAGAGCATTAAGATGAGCTGATCTCTTATAGTTTACATTGTGTTTGTCAGACTATAGAGCATTAAGATGAGCTGATCTCTTATAGTTTACATTGTGTTTCTCAGACTATAGAGCATTAAGATGAGCTGACCTCTTATAGTTTACATTGTGTGTTTGTCAGACTATAGAGCATTAAGATGAGCTGACCTCTTATTGAATCCAGACCTGTGAGTGATTTTATTTAGTTAAAGCATCTTAAAACTGGAAATTAATCTTTTAGGCCAATTTCAAAAGGTCACCTAGGACTAAAGAGTTTCTAGTATCCTGTCATTTCCCAGCATCCATTGATTTCCATCCAGTTCCTGTTCATACACTTAACCCTTGTAATGTCCTGGGGTCATCAGACGTTTAACGTCTCTAAATAAATGAGACGTCATTTCTTTGCTTAATATTTAATGACTTTTCCTAATTTAATGGGGACAACTGGGTAAACATAAACTCAACATGTTGATGTGTAAAGTGATATATAAAGCCATTAAAACAATTGTAGGTCAATCAGTGAGATTTGATGGTGATCTGCATATTTCTCCATAGTAACAGGGATTCTGGATGTATACGGGTTTGGGTGTCGGGGGGGTTGTTTTATTTAAAGGGATATTTAGGTAGTCAACAAAAAACAAAGTACCTGACACATAAACGTGGGTAAAAATTTTAATTATAATAATGTTCTGGAGGTTCAAATTGCTACATGTGAAGGTAACAGGAGGTTAAATGTTGCAGAAATGAATGTTTTATATGTCAGGTAATGAGTTGGAATAAAGTTGACTAAAGAGTTGAAACACAGAGGTGGGTGATAATTTATACTGTATGCTTTAAAAACAGTCAAACCAGACGGGGTCATTTCTGACCCCAGAGGACAACAGGTGTCGGGAGGACATTACAATTAAATACAAGTTACCGTCGGGTCCAACACGGCATCTTACCCTGCGTCTGTCTTCTCGTAAATATGTCGATATATTTTTTGGAACTGTTGTTTTTGTCACGAGCACTTTCACACAGAATGTGAATATTATCCAAAGTGTTGAGCTTTGGCACCTCGGATAAAGGCATCAACTGATCACATCCCATGTTCAAAATGTACACTACAACAACCCCAGGAAGAGCACCAGGCTTTGTAGCAATGGGAAAACAGAGTATTAATATAACTATATATATAATTATTCTCGTAAATCAAGCATTTGTCATAGGAATGAATAGGGAACCTCGCCTCCAATGCTGTATCCAGTTCTCTTTATACATGCAGATCCATCTTTCACTTCTTTCGTGTCATTTATTCACCATGCCCCCGGTGTGTAAAGGCCTTAATGTGTAAAAATGGCTCTTCAAATCCAGCACAAATCCAACATGAACTTTATACAAAAATATATGAATATATTATACAAAAACAGCTCGGCCAGATATGTATCTTGGAAAGAGATCAAGGTATTCATTACAATTCAATCTTCTATAACTGCAACCAAATACTTCTGGGGATATTAGAATAAAGCAGCATTCTTCCTTTACTGCTATGAGAGGATCAACACTAAGGGATGATGTTACCGCCATCGTTCATGCAGGTTTGAGTGCTGACAACAGATGTTTCTCTACAGAGTCCACAAGTCAAATGATTGCTGGTGTATTGAAGTGCCATCATGTTGTGCCGAGAGTTGTAGTCGGAGACGTCTGTCTAATAAATGTCAAGTAAAAGTGTTGTTATTAGGTTACTGGTTGTAAGTAATGTAGTAAGCAGAGGAGGAGTTCAGCTGGATCAGCTAATAAAGCCTCATATCCCCAATCACTGGCCAGCTTAATTGACAGCCACATGGAGAGAGAACAGCTAATTGATTATAGGCTTGTCGTATTCCAACGCACTGGGGGACCGATGGCAGATGGACTGAGGGAATCTTTTCCGTTCCGACCCTGTGTGTGTGTGTGTGTGTGTGTGTGTGTGTGTGTGTGTGTGTGTGTGTGTGTGTGTGTGTGTGTGCACTTGAATTTCTGTTTCTAGAAAAAAGTTCCTCATAGGCCTCATCCGACTGAAGAAGTGAGGGATTGTTAAGTCTCAGCTGCTCCTTTTCTAAACTGGGAAACATGTAAAGAAAAGGTCTGCATCATGGCCTCCATTGTGTGTCTGTGAGCTGTGACTCACAGAGAGAATTCCTTTAAAGAGTGGTGGCATTTCCCTGAGTTGTGCACAACAAAGGCACCTAAGCTACAGCATCCTCTTCAGTCTGCCAGTCAAGCAGTGGCAGCAGTAGAGAATGTATATTCAGTTCAGCAGTCACCAGCTCAACACAGTCTCAGTCCTAACATGTCCTCTCTGGTCCCGTAGCACGTTGGACGCTCCGCACAGAGCGATGGCATTACCATGCAGGACTGGTTCAAAAGTGTTGATTCAATTCAAACATTTGTCTCTTGCTATCGTCGTCTTAAATTCTTTACCAACGAGAATGAAGGATATGCACGAGCAGAATGTCTCATCCAGCATTCAGAGCTACACCAACAAAAAAGAATGCGCTGATATTCGTAGATATCCCACGAAATCGTTTTGTATATGATCCTCATGAACATGAACCAGACAACAAAAGCACATACAGTGTAAAAATGATCTGTCCCTTGTGTGACAAAGAGTGAACCTTGATTTATTTTAACCTAAGTAAGTTTCACAATCTGTTCCTGAACTTAACCAAGTAGTTTTGTTGCCTAAACCTAACTAAAATAGTCACATGCTCTGTAATAGCAGCAAAGTTTAGCACTGATCATCGGCACTGGATGTAAATCATGGAGTCGTATATTCAAGAGGTACAAGGCTGCGTGTGCAGGGTGGATATGTAAAACCTGACAATAAGCTGATGGAACTAGTAAGCGTTTATGTACTCAATAGAATGTACTCAACACAGTTCATGGCTGACTGACAATTACATTTGGAGGATTTATAGAAAAGCTAAAGTGAAAGCCGGGGTTACTAGAACATTAGGGCTCATCCTCTGGCAGTCCAGAGTGTTGGATGGACAGAGGGGCCAGACATTCTTAAGCCCCTACATTCTCATGATAAATAGACCATCATAAGTGTTATAGACACTGTGATATCTCCTATGAATACCCAAGGTTCACACTGACGCCCCAAACTCACTTTTCCCTGAGCTTTCATTGACTTTCATTGACTTTCATTGACTTGCTGGTTAATTAACATTGTTTTTCCACTCCAGCTGATCTGAAAACATCTAATGCAATGAATGTGTGGGACTGCATTCTCCTTTGATCCTGGCAAAAATAAAATAAACCACTTGTTTGTGAAAGTACCGGCCCCCAATAAGAATGTGCAAAACTCTCCAACTTCTGTAATTCACTAGAAAAGCTCCAAGCTGTTTTAGCTCCATCAGCTTCATGGTACAAAGAACTTTCTTTTAGAGGTTTCACTTCATTGTTTATAACATACATGCTACACATCATGCTACACATCATGCTACACATCATGCTACACATCATGCTACACATCATGCTACACATCATGCTACACATCATGCTACACATCATGCTACACATCATGCTACACATCATACCGAAATACATTTACAATTTACCTTCATGTAGTTCTTCTTTCCACTAGATTATCATGTTATTTTACATATATGGTTAAGAAAATGAGGTTAATATGAAATATAATGACAAACAAATGAATAAATAGACTTTTGTTTTGTATTAGTCTTTTTTGCAGTGTAGGATAATGAATGATATGAGATTATTACATCTGTATATTCTCAATAAAAGTTGCCAACATGTCCTATTTGTGCTGTAAAACTTTTCCTTTGCAGCAACCGTTTCTGTTTCGGGAACATTTAACTTTCCACCAGTGCCCCATCAACGCTAAAAGAGCGAATCACCGCATCCTCCACTTCAAAGTCCTCCATCACCACACTGCTGCGTTCCACCATAAATTGGCAATTCATGGTGCTTAAAAAGAGCCATTGGTTTAGTCCCATCCCAAGTCATTTTTTTGTTACCTATCAAAGTGAATGTCGGGTCCGGCCCATGGGAGGGGCGACATGACATTTCCACGGCAGCTTCTAAACAGGTCAGTCAAGGGAACCATGGAGTCCAAAGCGGTGGGAGGGGGACACTTTCAACCAAAACCGTGTAACTGAATCTAAACCAGTGGTTAAACCCATTCAGCAGTGCAGGAATGGGGAGAGCCCGAACAATACAATACCATTCATAGGCTAACACAGCCCCAGTGGAATGACCAGGGAGGCTCTCAGCCAGCCAGCCAGTCGGCCAGTCAGTCAGTCAGACTACAGAGGCCCTTGCTTCACATAAAAAGGCCCACATCTTCACACTTACATCTATCTCACTGTGTTTGTTTTGGAGTGCGTGATGCCCGACTCCCTCATTCTTTCAGCGAGCTTGAAGAGTAAGAAAAATGTAAAGGCTCTTCAGTTTGCGGCGACTGAGAGATGTGATGAAGTGAAAGGGGAGTGAGGGGATGGAGAATGGGGAGCTGAGAGTCAGTCTGCCCTCGGCCTGACCTGCAGCTTTCAGGGGGCTTGAACACATCAGAAATCCCATTGTGGGAGGTGATTAATTGAGAGTGATAACTTACCATGAACAGAGATTGTTATAGGCTTTAATGTGGTAGGCCTGGCTTTTTAAACGCTGCTTTCACGTAGCTTTGTAGTCCAGCATATGGGCCCAGACGTATTCACTGACAAAAGACGAACGGAAATTTATCACGCTTGTATGTTCTGCTAACAACGTGTTCTCGCTCTCTTTATTTAAACCCCCGATCCTCTTTTAGCCTCACTGGCTTTTGAACCGAAAGCATTAATGGGAAAACACGTTCATGCAGTGGTTTGGTCAAGAAAATATAGCTGCAACTAATGATTATCTTCATAAGTGATTGGTCTAATGAGTAATATATCAATGACCAACACCAGTCTCAAATTACAAGAGTCTTTGAACTGCTTACAACAAAATAAAATATATTTCATTTATTATTATTGTGAAACACAAAAAACAAAGAGGTGCAGCAAATATGTGGTGTTTTTAACTCATAAATGACTTGAGCTATTCCTACATTATCAAAATGAATTGTTATATTTTGATAATTTAATCAACATTATTCTGCCAACCTAACCTCAACCCCAAAAGTACAAGGAGGCCAACAGCTGACTTTTAAAGTGGCAATACACAAGTTTCCCTGCCAGCGTTTCCAAGTGGTAATAGTGTTAATCAGATACAACCGGATACAGTCGGCTACGTTTCACCACTGCTCGTATAAAAAGGCACCGCATTGTTTTGATTATAAAATCAACAAATCAACAAAGAACAAATCGTATCTGTGTTTCTTTCTAACTTGACAGTGTTAACAATAGCGACAGCTTGCATTGTTTAGATTTGAAAAAACTAAATGAATCATGGGCGTGTTTCTCACTGATAGTGCTAGCATTAGCATTAGCTAGCGTCCCTCAGATTATCAAACAGAAAATGAATCATAGATGTCTGTTTGCTGTCCCCGACTTTCCTGTAGCTCCAGGTTCTTTTTTGAACTGCTATCGTTAGCTAGCAGTAGCGTTAGCTAGCAGTAGCATTAGCAACATGGCTGCTACTAGCAGTCCAAAGTAAGAAACAAGTGGAATAATCCCAATTTGAACTTGAAATCCTAGATCTCAGTGTTATGCTAAAGACAGTAAACCTAGTAAAGATGGAGCCTTTTCCTTCCCAGGAGATCGTCCCTGAAGGCAGAAGTGCACAGTGAACGAGAGGCTTGAAGGGAACCAATCTCAACACAGTGTCATTATTATGATTTACTAACATAGTGATAAGTTAAAGCAAAAACAAAAACATAGTCTATTGCCACTTTAACACAAAATTGTCACATTTACCGAAATATCATTGTTAGTTGCAGTTGGGTGTCTACAGTGTGAAACAGTATCAGGAGGAAGCTAATGTTGGGTTTGGTGTCTTTCCCTCAATGTTAACAGTGACGGAGGCTACCTCTCTGTAAACGTCTTGTGTTCTCAGCGCTTTTTACCTGTTAGCTTCTCCTCTCAAGCTGAATCCCGATAGTGAACACTGTGGTGAACACTTCATGAAGGATCAGCTGCAGTGGAGGGAGCAGGAGGGAGCAGCGAGAACGGCTGTGAGCGTAGTGGCTTCGGGAATGAACCGCATGTACTGAGTATATTGAGCCTCTCATATTTCATTCTGTCATTGTTTTTAACCTCGTGGTGAAACGAGAACAGTTGTTGCTCTAACTGTGCAAATCGAAGATTTGCTGCAGCCTCAAAATGATGATAAGACATAGGAATTTAAAATGCATGACAGAAATGAGACTTAAATGTCACTGAAAAGCACTAGACTAATGTCTCTACTGTTTGTTCATTAAAACAAGCAAAACGGGTGAAACAGGTGAAGCAGATAATCAGCCTTGAAGTATTTTGTCTGAGCTGTTTCACTCGTATCGATGTCTCACTGGAACGCCGCCACTGAAGAAGTGATCTTGACTGCAGCTCGGACCAAAGTCCTGTCGGTTTTCTTTCAACAGACAAACTGAGCTAAAGAGCAGCAGGGGAAAGCGGGGTGCGTGGTGACACACAGTGTTTGCGCTGGTCTTTTTTCAGCGGTGTCAGAGCCCCGGGGTCTTGTCCGCTGGCCCTTATCTATCCCAGCTCAATTACTGATGTGTCAGCAGTGATCTATGAGCTGAGAGGGGCCAGAGGGGAGGTTGGGACCTGGCTGGAGGTGGCCTGGGACCACATGGCCAAGTCATGGTGGGCGAGTGTGTGATTGTGTGTGTGTGTGTGTGTGTGTGTGTGTGTGTGTGTGTGTGTGTGTGTGTGTGTGTGTGTGTGTGTGTGTGTGTGTGTGTGTGTGTGTGTGTGTGTGTGTGTGTGTGGACTGGGGTAATATGAGGCTACCCAGAACTGGTGTCTGTGGTGGTGGTGTGTAGAGCAGGGAGGGGGATTACGGTCACATTGTATCTCTCAGGGTGTAAGCGGCTGATGGCCGGTTGACACAGAGCGCTGTTCAGACGCAGTGATAGATGGTTGGACATATGCTGAGCTATTGATACATCAGTCTGTGGAGGGAGGACCCAAGAGTCCCTGCTAGGAGGTGTCTCCCAGCACATAAAAGACTCAACTTGACAAAGACTTAACAAAGAAACTAAATTCCTGCTGAATGGACCAAAAGTTATTTGTTCATTTTTTTTACCCTATTTACCTGTATTCTTCAAAATATGTCATTTTACAATTCATATCTTTAAAATTAGTTTTTTCTCTCTGAGCCAGAACTCTCCAGTAGCACTTACATCCACCAAACCTTCCGGTTTCATTTCCTATCTATACTCTGAAGGTTTTTACAGAGGAGTTTGTTTATACATCATTAATAGCCTCATTTATACAACATTTATACAACATTGTATTACTTAGTGTGCATGAGAGAGAAGACACAAACAGCTTTCTCCCTAAATGTCTTCAAATCATCATAATTTGTCTTTTAAACAACAACGGTATAATCTGGTAATAACATTATAATTAACAGGCTGGCTTCTGTGCATCTGATAGCTCAGTCTGTGGTGTTAGCCCCCCCCCCCCCCCCCCCAGTCGTGTAATCTAAACTCATTAAGCTCACAGACCAATTATCGGCGAGTCAATACGAAGCCTGCAGATTACTGCAGTTAACTCCGCCGTCCGGGTCGGTGAACGTCTCAGCTTCCTCATCAGGTGCTTCAGGAGGAAACACAGCCGTGACCTCTGGTCTCTTCTCACTTCATCACAACCCCAAGGAAAACACTGCCGGGTGTCAATGGTGACAGGCGGTGGAGATAAACACAGCATATTTTACACTGGAGCTTTGACAATAGGTCTTGGCTTTCTGTTCAAGAGGTCGAAGGTTCATTTATTCTCATACAACACGGGGTTGCACAACGAAATGCTTGTTGTAGATCTTTTATGATACAAAGGAAAAAACAAAAGGAAAAATATTTTTTAATGAAGGAGTGTGAAGTCGTCTCACAGAGGAGAGAAGCTGTTCTGAAGTCTGGTGGTACGGCAGCAGGCTGAACCGGCTGGTGCTGGAATGGATATTGTCTTTTAAAATACTTTTTTGTAAAGTCTATGGTGTATTGATTTTTACAGGCTTCAAACTTAAGTATTAAGCATGCATGATATGAGACCAACCTAGCTTTTAATCAGACTTGTCATTGCAGGGAATGCACAGATAACTACAATAGTGTGATTGTGGATACCCGACGGTTTGGGCCGGGTTCGATCATATATAAAAAAATGACATTCAGGTTCGGCAAACCTCGGATACGTTGAATGTTGACTTGTTTTCTATCTTACTCAGAGCATGTGACGTAGTATATTGAGTGACCATTAGTGAAATTAACGTGGTATAATAACTTAGTCCATGTTCTGTGTGAAACCAAAACTAAACATTGACGTAATGCTTTTTACGAAATTACGGTTGTTACGTTCTTGTCACAGCTCTGCCACTGCTATCCTGTCACTCTATCTCTCACCCACCTCATCAGCTCATCAGCTCATCACTCTCACTCTGCTGCACTATTTAGACCCCAGTCTCACACTCACTCACTGCCAGATCGTTCTCCGCATTCATGCCAGACCTTCCAGCGTTTACCCTCCGACGGATTTCCCGTTACCGACCCTGCCTGTTTGGACTTCTCCGCCTTGCCTTTGCCCCGGTAAACCACTCAGCCTTCTGTCCCCGACCACGAGATCCTGCCTCTGTTTCCTCGGAGTTCTGTCTGCCTTCTCCCTTAAGCCCCAGTTCCACCGAAAGCCAGACCTACTACGGATGTCCCCGGAGACACTACGGATCAGATCCAGGGTCATCCAGGGTCATCCGGGAGTGAAACCGTAGTCAGTCCGGGACGTTCCGTGATGAACCGTAGTAAAATCTTGGCCATCCGTGCTGAACCGTGGCCATCCGCGGCCACCCACGGCCACCCGAGGCCACCCGCGGCCATCCGTGGCCGTCCGTGGCGTATCCGGGAAGACGAGCGGCTCGTCGGACGTACAACTAACAACCGGGGACATCCGGGAATGGAGAGGGGGGCGCCGTTGATCGTAGCGCATCCGGGAAGAAACGTAGTAAGACTGGGATGACCCGTAGCATAGCCGTGTTAATCTGGGATGAAACGGGAGCTAGTTGACACCCCGGAGCACGGCGGATGGGTTTAATTTTCGGCGTGTTGTTGTCGTCTGAGGAAGATTCTTCTTCTCTTCTTTTCTTTTCTTCTTCTGCTGCTGCAGCAGCAGCAGCTTTCTTCTTTGCAGCAGTCATCGCCTTCTTATTGGGTTTACTTTTCGGCATGTTGTTGTCCTTTCAAATATTTTCGGAAGAGTGATTTTGTCTCTGAAAATCAGAACTATTTATACCCTGACGCTTCATCCGGGATGCATCCGTGGCGCATCCGGGCCGTGTCCGGGCCGTGTCCGTGGCGTATCCGTGGTCAAACCGTGCTCATCCGTGGTCAAACCGTGGCCATCCGGGATGAACCAGGCTTGAACAGGGGTGATCCGTGGCGGAACAATAGTAGAACCGTAGTAGAACCGGGAAACATGTCAAATGTGTTGTCATCCAGGACGATTTCCTTCCCGGATCACCGCGGATCACCCCGGTTCTCACCTCTTTTTATCCGAGGTGATCCGGGGACATCCGGGGACATCCGGCTTTTGGTGGAACTGGGGCTTTAACGGCTTGTCGTTCCACCGTGTGGGATTCTACACCTGTGCATATCCTAGACTGTTCCCTGTTGTGTGTTCAGTTGAGAATAAAGCTTTGATTCCAACTATCCAGTGTGTCTGTCGTACTGATCCTGGGTCCTTACCCCACCTGTTACAGTACGATCTGGCCATAACATGGATCCAGCATACGACACCGCATCACAGGCCCGGTTCATGTCGATCGAAGAGGCACGAGACCCTGGTGGTCACCAACACCGCTGAGGTTCACCACACTCTGGTGATTCAGAACCACCTTGATTGACCAGGTACATCAACTCACGGCAGCGACAACTCAGACCAACCAAGTGGTCGCCGTCACCTGCTTCGGTCCACTCTGGGGTCGAACCAGCACGTTCAACGCCGGTCTCGGAGCCCCGGGTGGGGGAGCCGGAACGTTACGCTGGGGATCCTGTGGGTTGCAACGCATTCCTGACGAACTGTTCCATCCTGTTCGCGTTGCAGCCCCACACCTTCACTCCAGAGGACGCCAGAGTGGCGTTCACCATCAACCACCTGACGGGGAGAGCTCGCCTGTGGGGAACGGCGGAATGGGATCGTCGTACTCATGCCCGTGCTTCCTTCCAGTCCTTCTCTGACGAACTACGCAAGGTTTTCGGGATGGTGTCCATGGGACCGGACGTCACCGGAGGGCTAATGTGGCTTCAGCAGCGTCACCAACCTGTCACGGACTATGCCATTGATTTCCGGACCAAGGCACGATTAAGTTCATGGAACATGGCCGCCCAGTGTGAAGCATATTTGCTCGGTCTAGCAGATTACGTCAAAGACGAACTAATCTCATTCGAGCTACCCACATCGCTGGACGGGCTTATCTTCGTGGAGAAGAAGGACAAGACCCTCACACCCTGCATCGACTACCGGGGCTTAAATGAGATCACGGTTAAAAACCGGTACCCCTTGCCACTCATCGCGATGGCCTTTGAGTTGCTTCAAGGAGCCACCATCTTCTCCAAGCTCGACCTCTGCAACGCCTATCACCTGGTCCGGATCAGAGAGGGGGATGAGTGGAAGAGGGCATTCAACACACCTAAAGGACATTACGAGTACCTTGTGATGCCCTTCGCCTTCTGGAGAACTCTCTTTTTGTGAAGGCGGAGAAGTGCGATTTTCACGTTCCCACGGTTTCATTCCTGGGATATATCGTTTCCCAGCTTCAATTCATTGCCCATATGATGGCAGCCCTTTCGACCCACCTGTAAGATGAGCTATGAACACATATGTTTGGACAACCCTCAGTATAAACAAGCTAGTTTCAGTCAAATGCCCGACTAAGGTTTTCAGTGCGACATTTGGTCTTTTGCCACAGCAGTCTGTTACAGCAGAAAAAGCACAGGTGTTACTAACGCTGATCATAGAACCATTAATTATCTAAATATAAAGGAATGTACGTATGTGTGTCCTTCACATATCTCGAGAGCTGTCCATCCGATCTACTTCACACTTGGTGAGTGTATTTCTGGAGGCCCATGGACGTGCAATGTCTAGTTCTTCTTGACTTCCCTGGAGTCAAGGAGCGATGAATAATGCTTCCAGGGGCCGAGCAATCAGCCCACTCCAAACAGGCACTGGTGCTATTAATTACACATGTGGGTTTGCTGCTATGACAGGTCAAACATTTTCAGACTAACGATTCTGTAATGACTTGATTCAGGCATGACAGCACCTTTATATATACAGCCACAATGCTTGCACAATAAGTCACAGTGCTATGTAAACCTTAATCAATGGCCATCGTAAGCACGAGAGATGCTCAGCACCTTGCTGAGTTCACTCATATATTGTATCTTTTTTAAGAGAATTACACCATGAAGACCACATTCAGACACCAAACAAACATTACATTTCCCCACATATTTAAAAGGTGCATGTCGACTGGGAAAAGGATTATTTACTACCAAATATATAGTCCTAAAGACTTGTAAACACTACATTAGTCAATGATGTGAGCACCTCCAGTAGAATTCCATTTACCTCCATTACATTGGCGATCAGACAGAAAACAGAGCGGCAGATTTATAAAAACTTCAGCAAAGAAAAGGCTAAACTATCTGCATGGCTGGAAGCCATGGGACTAGATAAGAATATGGGTTTATTTGTGCGATGAGAGCAGTTAGTTTTATTAAACTCTGGTCCATTGGTTGATCCTAAAGACACAACAACACAGGTTCTCTGCTTCATCTTTCCCTAAATGACATGTAGCAAATCCTGCTTGGGCTAGAAGAAGAAACCTTGGTGTGTGTGTGTGTGTGTGTGTGTGTGTGTGTGTGTGTGTGTGTGTGTGTGTGTGTGTGTGTGTGTGTGTGTGTGTGTGTGTGTGTGTGCATAGAATGCATTTGTTTCCCCCCGTGGCCTAGAAGACAAATTAAAGTCTCCGCGAGTGAATCAGCATGGACCCAGCAGTATGAATATTCATTGGCTGGGTGAAAAGCTGGATGAGACGAGTAGGGCTTAGCAGGACCTGCACCTGGTGAACCTTGATCTGTTCGTATCAAAATGTCCTGGCAGTGAAAAATAAGTGGAAGAAACCAATTCACATGTGATGTGCGCGTGGGCCCATGCATGTGTGTGGGAGCGCAGAAGAAGAGAGGAGAATGAAGACCCGGCCGATGAAGAGATCAATGAATATTTATGCTGTGTCTCAATGCCTGTTCACAGAGAGCACTATATATGAGGGAAGTATGATAATGACAAGTTTGTCTATGCGCATGTGTGATCGTATTTGATCATCTCATTTAAGCATATGTTGTACTTTGTTTTATACATTTTATACTCGCGTTGTAAATACGTCCGTCTTTTCCTAAATGATTATGAATTCTCCTTCAAGTCTTTTCTCGCTCTTGTCTTTGATGAACGGAGGTGACCATATTTGGAATGCGGAGGAGTGACGCAGTGATGCCGTATACGTCTCTGGTAGTGGCAACGACCTGTCAATCAAGGTAGCCCCGCCCTAAAGCATACCCTGCTTTATGGTCTGTTTGACTCTAAATGGACCATAATGTACTAAATGAACATCATGCTGTATTGAAGAAGACTTGAAACTAGAGATTGAGACCATAAACTCATGTTTACAATGTTTACTGAGGTAATAAATCAAGAGAGAAGTAGAGTCATTTTCTCATAGACGTCTATACAACCAGAGGAGTCGCCCCCTGGTGGTCATTAGAGAGAATGCAAGTTTGAAGACGCTCCTGCATTGACTTCACTCGGCAGAACCGCAGGTTGCCACCTGGTTGAAAGCTTAGATGTGACCCTAAAGGTTGCCTCTGTGCGTAGGTATCAGACGTTGAGTGTCACTGACCAAGTTGGGAGTGAGAACGAGTTGTTGGGTCGATATTTGCTTCCTGATGGTATTATTTACAGTTGTGCAATGAGACAAGAATCCTCCCAGAGTGGGTCCATATTTTGACAAAGTGACTTTGGACTAATGTACACACATTTACACAGTACTTTATGTTTTCTTACAGATGTTGCAGAAACTCCATATTGGGCCTCATGCAACATTCTTATCCCAAATCTGTCTTACGTTTTTTTGCTCATACTTTTTGCTCATGTTTGAGTGTTCCAAGTCAGATTCAGCAAACTCCCTTACAAAGTAAATTGTGAGAAAGCGAAATTCCACCATTTACATAATCTGCATCCCTAAAATTACAATCTAAGGCTAGCTGCTCCCCTGCGTTTGTGGGAAAGGTTCCAATCACAAAAATGTCTTCAAAGAATGAAAAGAATAATTTCACACTGCAGAGCTTCAAGTCCTTTTGACTGAAATCAGTAAATAATTGTAGCAGTGACCCAAAACAAAAATTGTATAACTGTCAACAGCTTTTCATAAGAGCACTGAAGGTAGCCAGCCAAGTTAAGCTAATTGCTGGTGAGTATCAGTCAACTGGTGTTTCAGGACCAACTATGAACCAGCTCTTTCTTTAATGGTAGCGCAATAGTTCCCAACCTTTTAGGTACGTGTTCCCTTAAAAGAAGCCACGTCTTCTTGTTGCCCCTTGTCACAGATTTTATGTGTTTCACAAGATTACAGAAAATTCATAAACCAGAAGAAGTGGATGTAGTCACAGTGACATCACCCTTTGGTTTCTGGATGGTTTTGAAGCCTGGAGTTCGGGATTTTGGCCGTCGCCATTTTGTTTTTTAGCCTTTGCCATATTGTTTTTACAACTAGAAGTGACACGAGAGGGTGGAGCTAAATACAACTGAACTCTGAACAAGACATATTTAGGCTATGAAAATTGTACAATTCACTGTTTGTAAACTGAAAACACACTGTGAAAGGGTTAAAGCTGTAAGACAAAAACACAGACAACTCCCAGACCGGTCGTTGTGGTTGTGACCTGTCAATCACCGTGTAGCCCCGCCCTAAAGCATACTCTGCTTTGTGGTTTTTGACTCTAAATGGACCATAATTCACTAAATGAACATCATGGTGTATTACAGAAAAGACTTAAAACTAGTGATTCAATTTATGTTTTTCTGCAAAAAAACGGTTAAAACTTGGTCATAAGGCCAGTCTAATGTTCCCTGTGTGTTTGACTACAAATCAATATAAGACATGTGACTAAGTAAAGACGTCATTCACAACATGTTAAATCCACATCCCGATTAAGGAGGCGTTGCTTTGTATGTTTCTTTTAATCCATTGTGTGTTTTTCTGCCGTTCTCAGGCTCCACCCACTGAATGGCAGTATTTGTGCGTTTAGTGCTTGCTGTGCCATTAGCTCCAGCTCCTACAAAGAGCTTGGGTTTGACCCGGCTAGCGCTGTCCCTTTCTCATGGTCCCATGGTCCTCCTGCATTGTGAATGGGCGTGCTGGCCTTTTCTTCGGGACCTTCGGCCAGTATTGTGAATGGGGTGCGCTGGCTGATTTAAAGCTTGTGGTCAGAGAGGCAGGTGAAGGTCAGGGCAACAGAGGTCATCCCCAGAACATCTGATTTACTTCAATATGCCTGTGGTCACGTAGATGAAGCTGTAATGACCATTGGGACTGAAGCAGTCTGCCAGGGCAGCCAGCGCACTGTCATGGAGACATGATGTAGAGCTTTCAGAGGCAGCGTGCTACTTCGTACAATGAGAAGAAGCCAAGTCATTTAAAGGGTCAGCTCACCCACATTACACGTGTTTTCTTTTTTTCCAATTAGATCATTTCGATTTTATGCTTCTTTCTTGGGAACTATTTTCTACTATTAAAATAATATGGTCGACAATATTTTCACATTTCTTTTCATCCGCAATTTGTGAAGTTTTAAAATGTAAATGTTCCAAAGTAACCTGTAATATGATGGGACATTACTAGTCAGCTTGTTGTCAAACAGCTAAATAATGAGCTACTGATGATGAGCATACATGAGTCAGTTCAATGCTCCGTATTCTAATAATACATCCAATGTTCATGATAATGAGAGTATTCCACCTGTGACCAGTACAAACTATCTTTAGGTTCAGGCAATGATCTTACTTGAATAAAGTAGGATTCTTTTCATATGCATTGTCCTTTCTTGTTTCAAGACGAAAGGAGAAACAGAGGTCACGAAGGTTAAATATGTGATGTTCTTTGTAACTCTTACTCTTTCTATCAGTAGGTACGACTGCTGCTGTGTACTGTTCTGACTGACAGAATTTCAATAGATGAAAATGTGATTATTTGGACACATCGATTGTACCTTTTGTCTGACACACGTAGACCATTTTCTATCTCAAAAGCCCAAACACACTGTTGCCATGGCGACAACGATTGCAATAGCTTCTATTGGTTTGTGGTGTGGACTGGATTGTTCTAGTGCTATTCTATTAGAATGTGTGCAGGTAAGCGTCACTTGCTCTGTCTTAATTCCATCTCCAGCATTATTGGTCAAATTTGTCACCAAAGGTGATATTTTCTCAAAGTACATTGTTAATAAAACAAGCATGCTGTACATTAGAACAGCGTTGTTTTGAGCTAAAGGCTAATGTCAGGGTACTAACATGCTCACAATGCTGCTCTTTGGTAGGTAACATCGTGTGGTGAACCCATTGATTAACGTACTCACTGGAGCAGTCGGTAGTGTTCAGGTTGTGCTTGTGTGTAGTATAGAAGTCTGCAGGAATGAGTCCCATAACCTGCATTTATGCACTTCTGGTTCCCTCGACTCATCTAGATGAGACCAATCTTATTCTAATTCATTCAAATATCTAGTACATTTAATTCAATTAGTTACAAAATTCCTTGAAATCAGCCTTTGTGATCTTATTTTAAGATTTATTTTAGGAACTCTTATCAAATGAAAATGAACTTTGCTTGCTTCAAGCAAAAGAAAACTAATATTTATGTTCTCAAATTCAAATGTTTTCCATTTAAAATGTTAAATTTGATCATGCATTTTTCTATTTTCCGTTGTAATGTCATTTTCATATGATGTGGGAGTAAGTTGTTGCATGAATAACCACAGCTACAAACGGCTGGTATATAAGTATTGAAGGCTAACTTGTATCCAAATATCCAGTCAACAATGAGAATGGTCCCAGCATAGAGGGCCATGGTGTGGGAGGGACTCCCATCACCTTCTTGTCACATTATCAACTGGAGTGAAAGCATGTGTTAAAAAGGCTTTGAGTGCCACTGGGGTGTTGACTGTGAGTGTGTGAGGCTGATTGTGACTCCATTTATGTGTGCATGGAAGTGTGCTTGTGTGTGTGTGTGTGTGTGTGTGTGTGTGTGTGTGTGTGTGTGTGTGTGTGTGTGTGTGTGTGTGTGTGTGTGTGTGTGTGTGTGTGTGTGTGTGTGTGTCTCTGTGTGTGTGTGAGAGACTGAATGAATAGCTGCCTGGGCTGTCACATTAGCCATGGTTGGGAGTGTTAGTGGGCGTCTTTCTGCCTCTGTGTGTTTTGGTCTGGCTGAGAGAAGGCTGCCAGAGCGAAACCCTCCGTTCTCTTTCTCAGGCTGAGAGGACAGAGGAGAGAGAAGAGGAGACAAAATGGAGGAAGAAAAGGGAGCAGGGACCTCCTGCTTGTCCAGTCCCTGATGTGCTTTGTCCGTTGAGACGAGACAGTAAATGTGTAGGTGTTTGTCACCGACAATAGACTGCAAACAGCATCATCTGCCTGCTTAGTTACAAACCTACAGCTGGGCCACACGCTCTAATCACTGGCTGGTTCCACTCGCTGAGACCTTCATTGACTGCCTGTCACTTGGATAAAAAATCACACCCTAAACATTACATTATTCACTGCCAGGAGCAAAACAGGAAAGGCTAGTTGTGGAACACACAACATTTCATCAGAACACACAGGATTCTGTAAAGAGTCAGACTCCCCAAACAGTTTATCAATCCAATTAATATCAAAGATACCCTTTGAAGTTGAGCGATATTTGGTTTAGTGGGTACCAAAGGCGTCATTTCCACTGGGGTTCTCCTCGCTTTAAAAATCTCTTTCAGTTTGGTTCACTCCCTGGAACCTCTGATTGGTGCGCCTCGTTTATCAAATAAAACCAATCATTTTACATTTTACATTCTATTAAAAGACACAAATTGAACATCAGTGAAATATAGGGCCAATGGACCGTACTTGAATAACACTTTTCTAGTCTTCCGACCACTCAAAGCGCTTAAACACTACATGTTCCTTCACCCATTCACTCCCATTCATACACTGATGGCAGGGGCTACCGACCCATCAGGACGAACTAACATACCCATTCATGCACAGGTTGAGGGAGCAATTTTGTGTTTAAGTGTCTTGCCCAAGGACACATCGACACGGACTATCGTAATCGATCGAACCGCCCATCCTCTGATTGAAGGACGACCCTCCTCTACCACTGAGCCACAGTCGCCCCTAAGGCAGTAAAGGAGCGTAGGAATGCAGTATGGGGGTCTCTATCAATATCAGAGCATTAATAAAACAGACCTAGATTGGTTTTCAAGGAACCTCTGACTTTATTGTGAAAAGGTATAAATCCTCCCGTCTCTCCAGGACACATATATCTGTGGGCCTACTCCTCCCAAGTGTAACTCTGTCAGCAAGCATCAGTGAAAATATACTGCGCCTGTATCATGTGATAACCACCTAAACCTAAAGAGCCATTGTGACGCTCAAAGTGGGTGACTCCGGTCGTCGCCAACTTGGCAGTGCCGACACAGCTCAACTCTAAAAATGGGCAAAGATGTGGCTTGTTGGTGGAGCTGAGGCGGGCCAGAACAGCAGAAGAGAAAGCTAGCAGCCAGCACACCTTTAACTATGCCAAAACTTTAAGCCCTCATATAATTGAAATGGGTGAGTACTCTGTGTACAGTTGTCATGGATGAGAGTACTAACGGGGTTTGTCGAACTGAAAAAAAAACAGGTTAAAAAGATAAAGATAGAAGCTAAAGCTACATGTCACAGTGTAAACGTGAACCATCACCTGGTGATTGAGACAGAGAACAATGAAATAAAGGAACAACACTGTTCCTCTTTATTCACTGTTACAATCATTAAAAAGCAGAAGCAGCATGTAGACATTCAGTTTACCTTCTGTAGCTAGCGTTGCATAGACGTGCTCACGCTTCTTATTGATGTGCTAACGTACTCTGCTAATGTTAGCTCCACAGACTTAGCAAAGGTCACTTGTAGCGTACGTCGTCCGACTGAGTATTGGTAACTTGCTTAGTGTTTTACAAAATGACAGCTTTTTAATTTCATGAAAATGGGTGCTGATACACAAAAATGAACTTAATCGCTGTATGCCCGAACACTGTGTAACACCAGTGACAGTTGTTTGGTTGGACTAATGATCTGTTTGTCCCTAACTGTTGGTGGGGGGGGATCGCTGCCCCGTTGTAAAGTCCATTATGTTCCAAAGAAGGCCTGGGGCCTGAAGCTCAGCTAATAAAGTGCAGTGTATTGCAGTGCTCATGAATGCAAGGAGTCTTCTTTTACTAATGGTTACCATTTTCCCTACAAAGGCGTCTAATGTGTGCAGTTTCCGTGTCTATAAGTGACAATCACTTAAAGGTCCCACTTGACCAGTGGATCCCAAGTGCAGTTCACTCACCTCCCCCCCCCGTCCACATTGTGCTTAGCTTTCATATTGGTACAGCAGATGTATTCCGCAGGTCAAGAAAACAGTAGAAAGGATCAAACCTCTGTCCGAGTAGAGCGTCTGTAAGCGTCTGAAAGCCTCTTCCTCACAGAGGAATGAGGAGAGGAGCCAGGGATTGTTCTTCTTAAGCTTCTTTCATACTTTACACATCTATTACTTTGATGACGTGTCACGTGATGACTGCAACATAAGACCAAACGATATGTCCAAAATTTGTAACGCAATATGTTTTTTTGTATTGATAGATTTCAATAATTAACACCATGTATATTTAAAAATAATAATAATGCTAATTTTACAGTTTTATGAGTACAGGACCCTAAAGAAACCAGAAGATCAATTATGGTTTATAATATATAATTATTAAAAAATCACAATGAATAGGTGACAAACATTCAATAGAACCAATATTGCTTCATGTTAAACATTGAATAAATAAAATAAAACAGGGGCCCTGTTAACCATTACACCGCCAAACGGCATGCTGGGTACAGCTCGCTCTCCGTCGCTGTTTGTTTGAGCTTGAAACCAACTCACCAAGGCACATGTTTGCACTCCAATATAAACCCTTCCACCTCACCATTATCTGTTAGGGATGGTCAGAGGAGAAACAACTGTCACCCAGGAGACTGCTGTCAATGCTGACTTACTTTACTCTACTTTTATTACGTAACTTCACTAATGCCAGTTATTTTATTTCAAAGCAACCGCAATATTTTTCTAAGCCAAACCAAGTAGTTTTGTTGCGGAAGTAAACCTAAAAGCTTAGTTAACCTACTTTGGAAGTTTATTTTGAAAAGACACTGAAACAAACGGAAGCCGTCCATAACACGTCCAAACCTGAAGCTAGTCTTTGTTGAAGCGTAGGGTCACTGACCAGGCGTCGGTATTTGATGAGAATGTGTCCGAATATAACATATTGTTATAGTGTCAAATTTGACCGTGAAATAGTTTTGACATTTCTTATCGCCCAGCCCTGTTGCAACACCATGCATGCAAGTTGAGGATGTCTGCAAGTGAGATTCGATATCCGCACACCTGATTGTTGAGGCTTGTTCAAAAGATGTTTTAAGCAACAAATGATCATGCATTATCAGCCATGCTGAAACAGCCGCAACAACAACTTTCTGATGAGATTTAAAGTCCTTCCTACTCTAGGTCAGTGATTTTCAAACACTGTGCCAGTGTGCTGTGAAGAAAAAGAAAAAATGCAGACTCTGAACTGGGCCCTGGACAACATAACCCAGATGAAAAGCCTAGTAAGGATCAACACATTGAGAGACTTGTCTTTAATTGTCAGCATATATCAGACATGTCAAACTCAAGGCCCGCAGGCCAAGTCCGGCCCTCGGTACAATTATATCCGGCCTGCGAGAAAATAACATAACTGGCCCGCCACACCACAGAGGTCTGGGGCGAAAAGTGACAATGTGAGCTGGCTTCATGTGCAACATAACGAAGCATCTCACTGCGCTAAACCTCCAGCTTCAGGGACGGGGACGTATGATCACAGACATGTGTGATCACAGACATGTATGATGTAGTAAGAGCTTTCCAAGCCAAGCTGCGCCTGTGGGAGACTCGGATGCAGCAAGGAAACTTGGGTCACTGTCCGTGTCTCCACCGCTGTGTTCCAGACTGAGCATTGTGCTGATAAACTGGGTGCACTTGGCACAGAGTTCACTCGGCGATTTGCCGACTTTGCAGCTCAGAAATTTAAATTTGAACTGCTCAGCAATCCGTTTGCAGTTGACGTGGAAAGAGCACCTGTGGAGCTGATAGACCTCCAGTGTAATGACACTCAAAGTATGACTCTGAGGGCGCTGCACAGTTTCCAAGCTTCATCCCCGAAACGATGCCTTAACTCCGCCTACATGCTGCTCAAATGCTCTGCATGTTTGGAAGCACATACCTGTGTGAGCAGCTGTTCTCTGTGATGAAGATGAACACAGACCCACACAGGAGTCGTCTCACTGATGCACACCTTCACTCCATCTTGAGGGTTTCCACAGAACCTAACCCCAGATATTAATGAACTGGCAGCCAAGAGAAGATGCCAAACATCTGGCTCTGGTACATGTGCATAAAATAATGTAGCCTATAAACATGTATTCTTTGTCCAATATCCCTTCTATCCTGTTTATTAAATGGTGACTCTATTTGGCCCTCAACGTAGTCACAATTTGTTTAGTTTTGGCCCTCCCTGGGATTGAGTTTGACACCTTGACATATATGCTGTATTATGCTAAAAGGTGTCATTTTGTAGCTTTTTTGGTTGTTGGTGTGCCGCGGGATCTTTTTAATGTAAAAAATGTGCCGCGGCTCAGAAAAGGTTGAACAACACTGGTCTAGGTAGTACTACTATGTACTCTGTGTAGTTTCCTCATGCTCTTAATAAGATTACTGCTTCTACTTCCTTTTTCTATCAGGTGTCAAGAAACTGTTTCAACATATTGACTCATTTGTTGAAAATAGGATAAATTGTCCCGTGAAAAGGTTTGAGAGTCATATAGTAGGCTGACTATGACAGTTTTAAGCCATGTGTTTTGCATGACTGACGCTTCAAGGAGTTGTGCTGTGGCCCCGAGATCCTCTAGCGTACATCCACATTCCTGATGCTGGTAATAAGGGTTGCTCTGGACACCCTGATGAATGCACTTCATTGTTGACTCTGTGCTGAAACAGTAGTTGTACATTAACTAAAAATCAATAGTGGCGGGAGCTGTGTGTGTGTGCCGCCCCCCGTCTGTTTTCTCTTTGTCTGATAGCACTGATGCCGAGATCAGAGGCTGTGAGGTGTTGTTGATTAAGCATTTAAGAGACGGACAGACTTTAACCTTATTGTCACTGGGGCCATAGGTGACATGTTAACACTGGACTACGGCACGTTTCCTGCCTCAGCCTGAGCTCAGCTGTCCAACTTCACATGTACTGTCAGATATCATCTTTCACAATTTGTATGAAAGTATTCTCCCAAAACAAAATGCATGTATGATCATCCCTCATGTTGGCGGATACCTGGGTGCTGTCAGGGTGTAAATAGCATTCTTGGCTTTCTAATAGTGTCTCCCTTATATAAATGTATAAGATCTAAAAGCTAGTATACATGCAAGACCTCTAAAAGTTGAAATGTAAAATACAAATTTTGCATTTCTGTTAGCTCGATTAATATGTAACTATCTATATAATATGCTGTTTGAATGGCTTCTGTCTGAGGATTTTTTACATTTTAATAAAAAACTTGCAGAGTGCAAACCTCGTTTCTGGGTTAATTTGTATTTATGTATTTGCCTACAGCAGGGGTCACTAATAGGTGGACCGCGTTCCGAGTCCGGACCCAGACGGACCTGGACCTAAAACATATAGAGAATTGAGAATTGTGAAATTTTGACGGAGCACTTCTATTTTAGGCAACTTTCCTCTCCTTTACAGCACTCGTTCAGCGGTCTAGGAAACACATTGAGCAATGACATGCGTTGTAAATCACAATGAAAGAACCCAACATGATTGATCCATTAGAACCCTAACACATGAATTCACTGCCCAACAATGATGGAAACAGAATGAGCTGAAACAAGTGGTTTAATAACAACAGATTTAGTCCATGCACACAAATTTCTCTTATTGGAAGAAGAGAAGAATATGAATTGAATTTAAAGCTGCAGGACAATTCAGTTAAATACATTTTTCTTAAATGAAGTACTTTATTTTAAGATGCACATTTTTCAAAAGCTTTCTGTTTTAATCCAGCTCATATTTATTTGAAACGAGAGAACATTTATTTATTATTAGATCATGTATTATTTATAATTCATCCAGTTCAATTTGAAAAATGACACTAAATATTGTTGAGATATTATTCAATTGAACTTTCTTTATTTGATTTGACAGTCAGTTGTTGACTACATACAGACGTTAATACAACTGTTGGCTACTTCAATACATATGGCACTAAATCATAGAACAAGTTAGACATTACTGTGATGATCCCGACCTTTGTATGAGGACATTCTCTCTAAATGGTCTTCGTTGAATTTGAATTGAATACTCCTGGCCTACAGTATCTTGAAGAGTTCCCCTGGTACAGTCATTAGTCATCCAACCTGACATGCCTCATTTCACCGCTTTATTGTGCCATTAGACAGGCCTTTCTGACGGGCAACATAACTGAAAGTTAAGTTTGTTAACTTTTACTTTCAGTTCAGTTCCCCATTGGAAACTATTCTATAAATATAGCGTACACTTAAACTGATAGTTGTGTTTGTGTCCACCTAATGAATGTATGTCCAATATTTACTCTCTTTTAGCTCTGCTTTGGTCTCCACCAACTGCAAAGGGAAATGCTCAAACATGTTCACAGGTAGTCTAACTGTCTGTCTGCTGAGCAGGTGGTGTACATTGGCTTTTAAGAGCTTTTTCACTGACACTAAACCAGAACAGTCACGTTGCAGGCCATAACGCCAGAATAATGAGCTGAAAGTTGATAATTCTCTGTGAGTAGCGATATTGGTGATGTAAAAATATTGATAATAGCCATTTAAACCCTACCCTTCAAAATATGTTCCTCACCTGATGAATGCCTGTAGGAGAACATTGCAGCGTCCAACCCAAGCATGCAGTTTTTGTTGTCTGTAATTGCATATTCTGCTCAGCTAGCCATTTGCTGTATCATGTAATGTTGTGAATATTCAAGAATTATGAATAAGTGTCATTTACCAGTTCTTTTGTTGATGCAAGTTATTGCAGGACACGTTTAAAGGTATACATGGATTTCAAACTGGAAGCTGGAACAGATTGGCACATTACCTTAAAGTGAATCAAAATATGGCCGTTGTAATCCTGTAATTGTATTAATTCACAGTGTTCACCACCAGAGTCAGCAGCTATAGCAAACACAAAGAAACAATATGACAAATTAGCTTGAGCCATTGCAATTGTGTCCTGGTAAAAAGCAGTATTCACACCAAGCTAGATGCCTTAAAGCCTGGTGCCGAGGCCCTGCAGAGACTGACCACTTCTTTGAATATAGCACCTATTACCACAGCCTATATTGTCCTCCGGATGATGAATAGTGACTGCAGGAGATCTTGAAGGATGTGCATGGTTACTTGTTGAAAGAGCCCCTTGAGCCAACTATAAAAGCAGGTTTCTATTTACACTCAAGGGAAGGAAGGCAGGGCAGTGATTATCGAACAGGTTGAGTGCCATTGTTGTAAAAGTAATATGCGGCTATAGCATGGAGATGTATGTATATGTTTGTGCATAGGGACTGAGAGGCCCATCATTAAGGCTGGACACAAAGGTTCAACACAATACTGTGTGGAAACATAGCCCAGAGATAGTCCAGAGCAAAAAGACTGCACCTGCTTGTCTTTCTGCATCTTGCGGAACAGGAACCTTCTCATGTAAGAAACTGTGATTTGCAATTTGGTGGTTTTTTTGTACACCTGTCACGTGTGGCATAGGTACTAATCACTAGTATTTTTAATCTTAATAGTTAAACTGTTTAAGTCTGGTGCTTATCAAAACTGCTCACAGTACTGCACAGATTATGGAAAGTACATGTTTTTAATAGTGCTTTAAATCTACTGAAAATACAGCCAGCACTGTTTAGGCATTGCATCACGGCTCTAGGGATGGCAATGTTGGTTGATGGTTCACCACTTTACACCAAAAGGAAACAAAGTACTGCAACAACTTATTGCCATGAAATCTGGTTGACATTCAAGTCTTTGGACAATCTGATTTTACGTTCACATACAGCAAAACTGTAATGTCAATTAAGTTTCGATGAAAGTGTTTTTTCTCCTGGAATTATGGCTGGAATAAAAAAAAGCACAGAACTTTAACCCAGGAGACCGCTGGTCGTGTGTCTATAACACCAAATCAACATTGACTTATTTTAATTGACCTGTAACCAAGATAATGTGACAAGCGTAATTATTTTAAACCAAATCATGATGTTTAACAAACCCAGTGGTGGGCCGTCAGGGCCAGCAAGGCCTTCTCTGCTGGCCTAAACAGAATCACAAAGTTATATCTATTTTATAATTTAATATTTTTTCTTAAATATACTACATGTATTATAATTTATAAAAATATCTTTCCCATTATCTTATTTTCTCATTGCACAGCTACTGTCTTCCTCAGTTGCTCTGCTTCCAGTGCAGCTTGTTTTAAGTAGAGCTTTTATCCAATCAGATTTCACCTCTGTGTCTCTAGGTAGAAGAGAGGCCCGAGGCCTGCAGACTCACAAGTGAATCCATGTGCAGTTTAAGTGAATGGGGACGATATTGTTGATTGTCATAGTGTTTAACCAATCAGATCTTTAGTTTGACATGTTGGGCGTATTCTTTGACGTGTCTGAGCCTGCTAGCTGGCCCACAAGTACGTCATCATTACGTGCAGCTCAGTTTTCAGGAGCAGCTCTGCAGTGAGGTGCAGCGTGTGCTGTGATTGGTCAGTGGGCGAGCACGTGACTATTGTGAAACGAAACTTAAGGACGCTGGCAAAGCTTAGTTGGAGTAGTAAGAGTTCAAATTGAAAGATATGGAAGAAATTATGAAATTTTTTGCATTTTGCTTGGTGTAGATATTTCTTTTTTTACCTAGCTTTGTTTTTTTAACACTCAATGGCTGAAGGAGAAGAAACGGATTTGTGAGTCAGGATTTAACCGTGGGATTAAACTCTTTGTCAACAAAGAAAGGAGGATGGAGTTTGTCTTTAAGTGATGAGCATTTGGTAAGTTAACTGCTTTTGTTTTTACATCTGCAGTAGCTTTAATATGCTTGTTTATATATTATTATTTGTACAACTTGTTTTTTTGAAGATGGATTTTTGTTTGGTTTTATATGTGATAGGAACTATTGTTACGTCCTATGTTGCTCTGGGGACATATTTAGCCGGTGCCAGTGTTGCTGACTTTCTCGCTAAATCTGGTGACTTTCCAAACCCTCATGGCGACTTTTTTTGTCAAAAGCTACTAGTGACAAATCTAGAGACTTGTTCTGGTGTTATTGGAGACTTTTCTGGTGTTTTGACTCTGACGTGAAAGCACGTACGTTCTGCACTGTTGTGAACGAGCAGCGGGTGCTGCCGTGAGCCGCCCCAAAGCACTCACAGGCGGACTCTCACAGCCTCGCGCAGCAGTCACAGCTGCAGTCAGTCTCGGCGTATTCATATATCTGCACTCTGCAGTCAGTGTATTTATAGGTGTTGAGCTTCATTTTTACACGAAACAAATAATAACCGTAGCTGTGTTTCAGCTGCAGGACAGCAGTGAAGGCCCAGGTATACAATGCACGGCCCACCACTGAACAAACCTAACCTTCACCATGAATATATCTTTTGGTTAATGGCCAAACACCTGTAAAACTAATGGTCTGCTAGCGCGGCTGCAGACATACACCTACTCAGGATACATAACAGCGTGTGTTTCAAGGGATAATCTAGCTGTGGCATTGTCTTTACAATGGGAGATGATGCCCCCCCCCCCCCCCCCCCACACACAAGCCCTTTGTTATTTGCTCGCTTCATCAAAGTCACTACAATAATGACCAAAAACCACACTTTCCAACACATCTTTCACACTTTAGGCCATGCCATCGTGTAGAATGGACCCTGGAAACTGAACTTTGCCTTTCCAGTGAAATGACACAAACATACACATAAAGACACACACCCCATTTTGACAGGTCAATTACTTATTAGTATAGTGTTGATTGCTGTCGCATGCTAACTCTTGAATTCCACTTCTATCCAGGAGCTGTGAGGGTAAAGTGCTCCCTCTCTTTCTTGATATTTTCCCTTTATTCAACCTTCCAGCCACCTCTCTTCATAGTGCGTCTGTTATTGTCCCCTAATAGACTACTCAAATGTGAGCCTTGTTTGGGTTTTCTGACAGGTGCCTCTTAAGAGGTGTTCTAAAACAGCGGTTCTTCAAATGGGGTCACAGAACCCCAGAGTAAGGCCCCAGAGGTCCCCTGACTTTAACTCGTGGCGCCATTATCTCCTCACATGACCTGTATATTTTATAAATTCAATGCAAAATGAACAGCATTTTCCCATCTTGGTCAAACGGAATAAAGGCCTTTGCACAACAAGTCTTTATTATTCCATGCGTTTTTAAATCTGTAATTTGTTGCACACTGAGTCTGATCTGTTTTATTATCTTAATCATTGCCGGATTTTGCAATACAAGAAAAAAGTTTATTAAATGTTTGTGACCATTCCCAATTTCAAGCTGTCGTGCGATCACCTTCCACAATCTATCTGTAAATTCTGCATCTTTGAATGTCATAAAGGGTTTTCTGGTGGTAGACAAATTAACTTATCAGATGCCATTTTAGATTTTATTATTTGCATTCTGGTGGAAAGTGAGATGAGAAGATTGCTACCAAAGTCATAATTGTCTGCTAATTGTGAAGCTGGTGGTCCGCTTAGCTTTGCACAAAAAGCAACAACTTAAAACTTTATTTCAGTCGTCAAATACTGTACATGAAGTTTGACCTCTACATAGAAATGTTTACCTCGCTCAAGGCCAGTTTGACATGCAAGAAGGCTTTGGGAATCAAACCGTCAACCTTGTGATTAATGGACTCTAACACGTGAGCTGCAATCGCCTCAAAAACAACATTTTACAGTTTTACAGCGAATTGATTTGCGTATTCCCCAAAACTTTAGCTTGAAAGCTCACTGCTTCATTTAATTACAATAGCTTTCCCAAATTTCCTCCGTTCTTTTCTTGAATGTTGGTTTTCCATGAATTACTTGTTAAATTATCAGTTATCATGTATCACTGGTGCATCAACACTGAGGTTTTTCCGCTGCTGAGGATGTCAACCATATAGTCTCCTAGCAAGAGACGGGGGGTCAGGTCAGGACACTTGTGTCCTGAAGTGGCCTCTTCTGGTCTTTCAACAATGCCTGTGTGTTTGCGAATGGGGGATGTGAGGACAAGTGAGGACTCTACTCAAACACTGGTGTTGGAGATGTCCTGAGTGTAGCAGAAATAATTATAATTAATGTAAAGATAAAACGAACAATTAACATACACCAAAAAGTAACTCACGGTCATCCTCTCCTAAACACAGATATAACACTGATCAAGGTAACTTCATGCATCCTGTCATAAAACTGGAGTGGAGGAGGCAGCACACTCAATCGTTAAAGTAGCTTATTTTTTATCATTTTATCAGCATTTGGGCTTGACATTGGAAAATCACTTAATTTTTTTGGGCAAGAAATGGTTGCAATAACACATTAACCATTGATTGATTTTCATTTGCATTCAAATTTTAAAACTAAGTTAAAGTAAATAATACAAACTGGAAACAGATTTTTTTTATGTTCCATGTGGCTTCACAGTCACATACCAGCCCGGTGTTGCTGGGAATTACTTCATTTGATTGGTTAAACTGCAGCACAAGCAGTCTGTTTTCTAAATAAACTTCCATCGTATATTTACTTCGTTTTTAGGTTTTGTTACGCAAAAAAACTACTTGGTTAGGTTTTGAAACAGATCATGGTTTGGGTTATTAAAATATGTATGTTTGTTGCTTAAAATGTGGGTTTAGGATGGGTTTGTATTGGAGTTAGTTGAAAGCATATAAGAAGTCGACATAGTCAGCGTGACGTCGCCATCTTGGTTTTTTGCAACCAGGAGTTCCACGAGACGGTGGAGCTAAGTACAACCGAATGCTGACTAAGACATTTTTAGGAGATTTAGGGCGACTGTGGCTCAGTGGTAGAGCATGGTCGTCCTTCAATCAGAGGATCGGGGGTTTCGATCCCCGGCTCCACTAGTCCATGTCAATGCCTTGGGCAAGACATGTAACCCCAAATTGCTCCCGCAGGCTGTTTCTGCGGTGTATGGATGTTTATGAATGTTAGTTAGAACCTTGCATGCAACCAGGAGAACCAGGAGAACCTTTCATGCATATGAATGGGTGTGAATGGGGGAATGAACATAGTAGTATTAAAGTGCTTTGAGTGGTCGGAAGACTAGAAAAGCGCTATATAAGTACAGTCCATTTACCATTTACAATTAACTGTCATGAAGTGAAACACAATGTGAAAGGGTTGAAGTTGTAAGAAGAAAACACAGACAACGGCGTGGTAGTGAGTAGCCCCTAAAGCATCCCCTGCTTTATGGTCTGTTGACTCTAAATGGACCATCATTTACTAAATGAGCATCATGCTGTATTGAAGAAGACTTGAAACTAGAGATTGAGACCATAAACTCATGTTTACAATGTTTACTGAGGTAATAAATCAAGAGAGAAGTAGAGTCATTTTCTCATAGACTTCTATACAACCAGAGGAGTCGCCCCTGGTGGACATTAGAAAGAATGCAGGTTCAAGGCACATCTGCATTGACTTTACTTTTCAAACCCGAAGGTTGCTTTCACAGAAGCTATTCAAATGCTTTCTTGTCCCATTTGCTATCAGCAAAATAAGACACGATAATTTTATCATCAAAATGAAATAAAAACATTTTCCACATTGCCTTCTATTGTCAAAGTTAAAAGAGGGCAAGAAAATTGAAAGTAAAAACAGTAGCATTAGCACATCAGGGCTGTGGCAGAATGCCAGTGCACTTTTATCTCATTATCAGTATTTGCTGTTGGCTTGCTGAGAACCCTACAAGACCACACCATAAAGGTTGAAAGCTACGACGCAACTTTACCCATTCACCATGTGTTTCAGCTATCTCACTGTGTGAGCAGATCAATCATTAACTGGCTCTGTGCAGCCTCAGAAAAGAATGATAGCATCCAATAAAGCCATTTAGTTTCTCTCCATCAATTGCCTGTTGGTTAACAGTTACACACCACCTAAAATCCATTGGCATCTATTGTAGTTGATGGATGGTTGAGCAAATACAGAGTGAGTAGGGAGGTGGGGGTGAACTTTCACTGATCTCAAGTTTAGTAGCTGCTCTAAAATGCTGCCATTTGCTCTGCAGCTGTTTGTTTCCCATTATTTAGTAGGCGAGACACTTGAACCAACACAGTATACTGTATATCTCTATGACGACAGCACCTTTTTGTTTTATACCATGATCTCATGGGGAGGGGTCTACTGATAAGTTTCACTGATGCTAAAGGTTCCATAAAGCCCAACATTTTGTATTTCCATTTGATGCAATAGTCAGGCAACATGACGTCTTGAGTTTGACAACATATTAAAGTGGTAAACAAAACAGAAAATAATATTACACCAAGATACACTGTGTAGTAACGGTAGCTTCTTTTCAACTGGCAGCAAGAGCTGTACCAGGAGGGTGAAACGGTTGCATAAGTTTCTGCTAACCCTCCAATCACAACCCCCCTAAACTCAAGAACCTTTGTCAATCATTGTTGAGTCCTGCTGGTTGGTTAAAGAGACAAGCACAAAATCTATCTCCTGTTTCCCACAAGGGAGACTCTCCCAGCCCAGTATCCACATACTGGGCCAGCCAGTATGTACATAATGGCCAATTCTGCAGGTCAATCAATGTCCAGTGCCAACATTCACTGCCAGTGCAGGAAATAGCCTTTCCTCTATGTAGCGAGGATGAAAGTAATGGTGACCATACCCTTGTTGCTATGCGCAGATATATTGTAGAAAGAAGACCTTGGTACTGAACTTGACACGTTGTTGTTGAAAATAATCCCACGGTTTTGTGGAATCATCCAATATTGGCGTTCTGCCTGGTAATATATTTGCAGGGTCGCCCCACAAAAAGTAAAACCAGGATAAATGTGTGCTGCAATGCAAGGTAATGCGTTACTTAGTTTTAGATTTACGTTGACTTGACTGACCAGTGACGAAATATTGTTAACTTTTAGTTTGTACAGAACACGAACAATGGTTTCCTGGATGAAAGTCTTGTTTGTTTGACCCATCCAGTCAGGCACCAGAATGTTACTAGATCATCGTACAAACTACTGTATTTCTTTTGGAGCCTAACTCAGCCCTTACATCTTGCAGAGGATCAAAGGTCGACAGTGAGCACAAGATGCGCTGCATACGTCAGTCTGATAATTGCTCTTCACACAGCCAAGACTGGCCAACTATCACTGAACATAACTGGCTCTCACTCTGCCCTGATCTTGACATTGGTCGCAGGACAACTGCTTCACACTCGACCCTCGTCTTGGGGTGAAAGGGGTTTGAGAAAAGAGGTACTTAGGTTAGTGCAAATGTTTGAATTGTGTGTGTGTGTGTGTGTGTGTGTGTGTGTGTGTGTGTGTGTGTGTGTGTGTGTGTGTGTGTGTGTGTGTGTGTCCAAGCCCCATTGTCCTTGGTCAACTCGTTTTTTGATGGACCCAGAGGGTCCCCTCTTCGTCCTCACAGCATCCTGACCAGGTTCTGACCTCCAAACCACTGAGTTCAAAGTTCTAGTGTGTGTTTGCATCCAGCTCCCTGAGTTAGTCACACTATTAAAGAGAAAAAAGCCTGTCGCAGGCTGCTCTTTGCTTTCCTTTTCCCTCTACATTCTCTTGGGTTAACACAGAGCACTCCTGAGCTGGTAATGTGAAGTTAATACTCCTCAGGCCCATTGATGACCACTGGAAAGAAATGGCAATTGAGACAGTGACAAACTTTTGTCTAATCGTCTAATATGCTTTAAAAGGCTTGATGAGCCCCTAACCATGACCATGGTGGTTTGCAGTGAACCCACCCATACCCAGTGAACCACACTGCATTATGAATCATTGCTGGGGATCGTTCATATAAAGAAAGGAGACCTGGCTAGAAACATGAATATTTCCATTAATACTTTTGGTAAAGTCTCTACTGCCTCTTTGATAAAAGAAATATGGTCAAAATATCTGTGATGAACTCCTGAAACCAAAAACTTCAACTTTAAACTTAAGTTTAAATGGCCAAAAAGCTATTTTG
>JAVDOI010000412.1:0-2500 GCA_032191485.1 Leptoclinus maculatus
GCAGGGAATGTGGTCCCCCGAGGCTCATATTGACCCCCTCCACTTCCTTTTTTCAACAACTATTATTAGACTGTGAAACGGATGACAAAAGGCTAAACAGGAGTCTAAAAGGTGTTTGAGGACAACGTTTTATGATTGGCTTTCTTCCGGTACCCAGTCTGGCACCAGTACGGTACAGTACTATCCCCCCCGTCCGGGGTGCTCTCACTGATAGAAAGGTTAAAAGAAGTTTCAGGCTGGAAGAGGCCCAAAGTGAGTTTTGTGAAGCACAAACTATAGTCTTCGAAGATTTTCTTCAGAAATGTGCTCAGGAAAGTTGATTTCACAGTTTCATGGCATTTCTCATGAATAATCTGCTGTTTTCAGAACTTTACTGCACTAAAGATTTATTTTCCCTTTTATGCTCTTAAAAGAAAGTTTCAGGCTGGGATAAGGCCAAAAGTGGATTTCGTTGAAAGCAAACATAGTTTCGAAGATTTTCTTCAAAAAGTCACTCAGGACAGTTGATTTCACAGTTTAATGTCATTTCCATGAATATCTGCTGCTTCAGCACTTTACTGCCTTAAGATCTTTATTTTCCACTCATTTAAGCTCATGAAATAATTTTTAGCCTGGAAGAGGCCAAGAAGTGGATTTTGTGAAGTAATCTTAGTTTCGAAGTATTTCTTCAAAAAAGTGGCTCAGGACAGTTGATTTCACAGTTTCATGTCCATTTTTCATGAATATCTGCTGCTTCAGCACTTTACTGCCTTAGAGATGCATTTTCACTTTTTTATTGCTCATAAAAAGACGTTTCAGGCTGAGAGGAAGGCCAAAAGATGGATTTTGTGAAAGTAAACATTAGAGTTTCGAAATGATTTTCTTCAAAAAAGTCACTCAGGACAGTTGATTCACAGTTTCATGTCATTTCCAGGAATATCTGCTTGTCTTTCAGCACTTTAACTGCCTTAGACAAGCTCATTTTCACTTTTTATGCTCTTAAAGAGTAATTGTTTCAGGCTGAGAGGAGGCCAAAGTGGATTTTGTGAAAGTAAAACATAGTTTCAAAGCTTTCTTCCCAAAAAAGTGACTTCAGGACAGTTGATTTCACAGGTTCATGTCTTTCCATGATATATCTTCTGCCTTTCCAAGCACACTTTACAGCCTTAGACAAGCATTTTCACTTTTTTATGCTCTTAAAAGAACGTTTCATGGCTGAGAGGAGGGCCAAAAGGGGATTTTGTGAAAAGTAAACATAGGTTTTCAAGAAGATTTTCTTCAAAAAAAGTGACTCAGGACAGTTGATTTCACAGTGTCATGTCATTTCCATGAATATCTTCTGCTTTTAGCACTTTGAGCTAGACTTAGAGAGATGCATGTGTGTTCGACTTTTTATGCTCTTAAAAGACGTTTCAGGCTGACGAGGAGGCCAAAAGTGGATTTTGTGAAAGTAAAACATAGTTTCAAAGATTTTCTTCAAAAAGTGACTCCAGGACAGTTGATTTTCACAGTTTCATGGTGTTTTCATTAGTAACCTGCTTGCTTTCAGCACTTTACTGCTTAGAGATGCATTTTCACTTTTTATTGCTCTTAAAAGGACGTTTTCAGGCTGAGATGAGGCCAAAAGTGGATTTGTGTGAAAAGTAACAATAGTTTCAAAGATTTTCTCAAAAAAAGTGGACTCAGGACAGTTGATTTTCACAGTTTCATGTGTTTTCAATTTAGAACTCGCTGCTTTCAGCACCTTACTGCCTTAGATAATGCAAAATTTTCACTTTTTATGCTCTTAAAAGACGTTTCAGGCTGAGGGAGAGGCCAAAAGTGGATTTTGTGAAAAGTAAATCAATAGGTTTCAAAGATTTTTCTTCAAAAAGTGACTCAGGACTATTGATTTCCACTGTGTCATGGTGTTTTCATTAGAACCTGCAGCTTTCAGCACATTTTAATGCCCTTAGATATGCATTTTTCACTTATTATGCTCTAAAAGGACGTTTCAGGCTGAGAGGAGGCCAAAAGTGGAATTATGTGAAAGTAACATGTTTCAAGATTTTCTTCAAAAAAGTGACTCAGGACAAGTGATTTCTCAGTTTCATGGTGTTTTCATTAGAACTCTGCTTGCTTTCAGCACTTTACTTGCCTTAGAAATGCATTTCCCTTTTTATGCTCCTTTAAAAGAACGTTTTCAGGCTGAGAGGATGCCAAAAGTGGGATTGTGAGAAAGTTAGGACATAGTTTCCAAATGATTTTCTTCAAAAAAGTCCTCAGGACAGTTGATTTCACAGTTTTCATGTCATTTCCATGAATATCTTCTGCTTTTAGCACTTTGCTGACTTAGAGTGCATTTTCACTTTTTATGCCTCATAAAAGAAGACGTTATCAGGCTGAGAGGAGGCCAAAAAGTTGGATTTGTGAAGTAAACATAGTTTCAAAGATTTTCTTCAAAAAAAGTGACTCAGGACAGTTGATTTTCACCAGTTTCATGGTGTTTTCATTAGAACCTGCTGCTTTCAGCACTTTGCTG
>JAVDOI010000412.1:5000-10000 GCA_032191485.1 Leptoclinus maculatus
AAATGACATTGAAAGGCCAGCAGTGCCTCAAAACCCATAGTTTTTTAACAGAAAAGGCAAATAGACACAACACAAAGTGATCAAGAACATATCAATATTTATTGCAAGATGCAAACAATATACTGTTAAATACAAACCTCTCAGGCATTCATTCATGTAAGAAACAAACAGACATTCTCCTTCAGGCCACCTCATTCTGTCCCATTTCCGTTCTAATAAAGTTGTGAAATAAAGAAAGGGGGGTCAAATAAGCTCGGGGACAACATTCCAGCGAGGCAGTCTCGCGACTTTTACGCGCCAGGTCCTCGGCGTAGATCGGCATTTTTCGGAAAACTAAAGACTTCCTGGTAAATCTGTTAACGCCATTCGATTGGCCACACCAGACACGTGCGCACAGAGCAAAAAAAAACGAAAATTGACCAACCAGGAGCTCTACAATGGCGCAATACACACCAGCTATTGCACAATTCTCCCGTAGGTCGCCGGCCTGGAGAGGCTTTGGAGACGGTTCCAGCTCTCCAAAATGATTTCTAACTGCTGTATGTGATAGATTGTGCATGTAGAAGGATAAAGGAAGTTAAATATATAGTTATTTAGGTTGTAAAAGTACAATGGAACAGCTGGAGAGGCTGTTTCTCAAATGACGACCTTTCGTGACCTCTCGTACGTTTATGTCTCTAATTCTGGCATACTTGACTCAATTCACTCAAATTCTTTTTCTATTCACTACTGCTGTCGTTTGCTATGATGGTGGGTGGTTCTAGGCTTTACTGAGCCTCATTTAATATCGTATTATGAATAATAGTGCTTTTTCACCATACGAATTTGACATTTTCAAAGTGGAGCTGTGTTCCATCTTCATCTGCTATTAACCAGTAATATATACATAATATTTACTCTATTCATATGAGCAAACCATTCTTAGTGTTAATAACCCCTTGGAATTATTAAAAAATACCTTGTAGTTAGAGTGTGGGGCCCCTTCGTTCAGAACCGGAATTTGCGGAATTTGCGGGTGCAGGTTACCAGGTTACAAAGAGTTTTAACTGGCTAATTGATAAAATATTGTAATGTAGCCAAACAATCATCATATTGTAGGAGCGCAGGGATTAACCGAGTCGACAAGTGTCTCTTTTTGGCTGCTCACCTCTGTTGTCGTTTATTTCAACTCTCACAAACATTTCAAGCCGAACACTGCCATCACCTCCTTTAAACCCAACATGACGTCACATTCCCATGGCTATGCCACTCCCCCAGTCCTGCTGAATTATGTCCTCAAGTGCATACGCCCCCCCAGAATTCACCAAGTTAGGACGCAACTGTCGACTGAAAAAAGCAAGTGGCTGGCTCAATCGACCAGGAGCAGGAGCCAGGGCGGCCATCGGAGGAAGCTTCCGGGCCTTGTAGCGGTGTGCTGGAAGGGTAGGAGGACGCCCCCGCCGTGGGGGTTCGGCCACCCTGGACCAACCGGTACAGGTCCAGATGTGCTGGTTTCAGGCGATCCACCGATAGTTTCCCGCCAATGTTCACTTTGAAGGTTTTGTCCCCGGTCTCTAGTACACGAAACGGGCCCTCGTAGGGAGCTTTTATAGGGTCCATGGAGGCCGTCCTCGCGAATGAACACATATTCTTCTGCCTTAAGGCTGGACGGGATATGCGAATTTGGGAGGCCGTGTTGCGACGTAGGCACAGGTGTGAACACTGGCTTTTTCCAGGAGAGTGGCCCGCTGCTGTGTCGCAGACCAAGGGTCTGTGACCTTAGTGATGTTTATAAACACAGACTCAGACACACAGGCACATACACTCCTCTCCCTCTTTCTCTCTCTGTGTGTCTCTCTCTGTGTGTGTCTCTCTCTCATACAGTCATTCAGGTCTTAGAGGACTTTTTCCCCTCCACCCCTCCCCCCACCACACACACACACACACACACACCATTTTAAAATAAAAGCCCCACAGAATGAATTCTAACTGAAATGCTAACTTCTACTACTACTGCTACTACAAATATCACTACTGCTGACAGTTTTTTTAAGCTACAGAAACCGTTCAAATATCAAAATGTTCAGCTTTCAGGAGAGGGGATATGACTTTCCATATCTTTAATCTTTAAACTTTGAATTATTAAGCTTTTAGCAATTTTTATTTAATGGGATGTCTATGGAGAAAATCTTCAAATCCTGTTAAACTTGAACTTTCAAAGCCTTCTTCTTCCTCATACTTTCAGCTACAGACACCAGTTTAAATGCTTTCAGGCTTCAACATTCTCTCTCTGTCTGTCTCTCTCTCTCTTTCTGTCTTTCTCTCTCTCTCTCTGTCTGTCTCTCTGACTCTCTCTTTCTGTCTGTCTGTCTGTCTCTCTCGCTGTGTGTCTCTCTCTGTGTGTCTCTCTCTCTGTGTGTTTCTCTCTCTCATACAGTCATTCAGGTCTTAGAGGACTTTTTCCCCTCCACCCCTCCCCCCACCACACGCACACACACACACCATTTTAAAATAAAAGCCCCACAGGATGAATTCTAACTGAAATGCTTGTGATGAAACCTGTCATTTAATAACCTTTTTATGTTCATCTAACATTATGATCCTGTCTCCTCTCCCCTTCTGCCCCCCCCCCCCCCATACAACATTTCAAAATAAAAGCCCCACAGAATGAATTCTAACTGAAATGCTAACTTCTACTACTACTGCTACTACAAATACCACTACTGCTACAACTAGTACTTATTCTACTAATACTTCTACTCCTAATAATACTTATAATACAACTACAACTTCTACTACTACTACTACTACTACAAATATCACTACTGCTGACAGTTTTTTTAAGCTACAGAAACCGTTCAAATATCAAAATGTTCAGCTTTCAGGACAGGGGATATGACTTTCCATATCTTTAATCTTTAAACTTTGAATTATTAAGCTTTTAGCAATTTTTATTTAATGGGATGTCTATGGAGAAAATCTTCAAATCCTGTTAAACTTGAACTTTCAAAGCCTTCTTCTTCCTCATACTTTCAGCTACAGACACCAGTTTAAATGCTTTCAGGCTTCAACATTCTCAATCTGTCTGTCTCTCTCTCTCTTTCTGTCTTTCTCTCTCTCTCTCTGTCTGTCTCTCTGACTCTCTCTTTCTGTCTGTCTGTCTGTCTGTCTCTCTCTGTCTGTCTCTCTCTCTGTGTGTCTCTCTCTCTGTGTGTCTCTCTCTCTGTGTGTTTCTCTCTCTCATACAGTCATTCAAGTCTTAGAGGACTTTTTCCCCTCCCCCCACCACACACACACACACACACACACACCATTTTAAAATAAAATCGCCATTGAAGCCACATTTCTTACACTACAGACACAATTTTCACAGGATCTGTTTTTCAAATCATCCTTCCTCTCAATTTCCAATATTGGAGCAATAGGAGCTACGGTTATGGGAATTTTGAGGATTTGTTTGAGAGTTGTTTCACAGTTTTATCTCCATTAAAAGACTGCAGGCACACAGGTGTTTGTAATTAGTGATGTTTATAAACACAGACTCAGACACACAGGCACATACACTGCTCTCACTCTCTGTCTCTCTGTATGTGTCTCTCTCTCATACAGTCATTCAGGTCTTAGAGGACTTTTTCCCCTCCACCCCTCCCCCCACCACACGCACACACACACCATTTTAAAATAAAAGCCCCACAGGATGAATTCTAACTGAAATGCTTGTGATGAAACCTGTCATTTAATAACCTTTTTATGTTCATCTAACATTATGATCCTGTCTCCTCTCCCCTTCTGCCCCCCCCACACCCCATTTCAAAATAAAAGCCCAACAGAATGAATTCTAACTGAAATGCTAACTTCTACTACTACAAATACCACTACTGCTACAACTAGTACTTATTCTACTAATACTTCTACTCCTAATAATACTTATAATACAACTACAACTTCTACTACTACTACTACTACAAATATCACTACTGCTGACAGTTTTTTTAAGCTACAGAAACCGTTCAAATATCAAAATGTTCAGCTTTCAGGAGAGGGGATATGACTTTCCATATCTTTAATCTTTAAACTTTGAATTATTAAGCTTTTAGCAATTTTTATTTAATGGGATGTCTATGGAGAAAATCTTCAAATCCTGTTAAACTTGAACTTTCAAAGCCTTCTTATTCCTCATACTTTCAGCTACAGACACCAGTTTAAATGCTTTCAGGCTTCAACATTCTCTCTCTGTCTGTCTCTCTCTCTCTTTCTGTCTTTCTCTCTCTCTCTCTGTCTGTCTCTCTGACTCTCTCTTTCTGTCTGTCTGTCTGTCTCTCTCTCTGTGTGTCTCTCTCTCTGTGTGTTTCTCTCTCTCATACAGTCATTCAAGTCTTAGAGGACTTTTCCCCCTCCCCCCCACCACACACACACACACACCCCATTTTAAAATAAAATCGCCATTGAAGCCACATTTCTTACACTACAGACACAATTTTCACAGGATCTGTTTTTCAAATCATCCTTCCTCTCAATTTCCAATATTGGAGCAATAGGAGCTACGGATATGGGAATTTTGAGGATTTGTTTGAGAGTTGTTTCACAGTTTTATCTCCATTAAAAGACTGCAGGCACACAGGTGTTTGAATTAGTGATGTTTATAAACACAGACTCAGACACACAGGCACATACACTGCTCTCACTCTCTCTCTCTCTGTATGTGTCTCTCTCTCATACAGTCATTCAGGTCTTAGAGGACTTTTTCCCCTCCACCCCTCCCCCCACCACACGCACACACACACCATTTTAAAATAAAAGCCCCACAGGATGAATTCTAACTGAAATGCTTGTGATGAAACCTGTCATTTAATAACCTTTTTATGTTCATCTAACATTATGATCCTGTCTCCTCTCCCCTTCTGCCCCCCCCACACCCCATTTCAAAATAAAAGCCCAACAGAATGAATTCTAACTGAAATGCTAACTTCTACTACTACAAATACCACTACTGCTACAACTAGTACTTATTCTACTAATAC
>JAVDOI010000412.1:15000-32500 GCA_032191485.1 Leptoclinus maculatus
TTCAAAGATTTTCTTCAAAAAAGTGACTCAGGACAGTTTGATTTCACAGTTTCATGTCATTGCCATGAATATCTGCTGCTTTTCAGCACTTAACTGCCTTAGAGATGCATTTTCACTTTTTATGCTCTTAAAAGACGTTTCAGGCTGAGAGGAGGCCAAAAGTGGATTTTGTGAAAGTAAACATAGTTTCAAAGATTTTCTTCAAAAAAGTGACTTAGGACAGTTGATTTCACAGTTTCATGGTGTTTTCATTAGAACCTGCTGCTTTCAGCACTTTACTGCCTTAGATATGCATTTCCACTTTTTATGCTCTTAAAAGACGTTTCAGGCTGAGAGGATGCCAAAAGTGGATTTTGTGAAAGTAAACATTGTTTCAAAGATTTTCTTCAAAAAAGTGACTCAGGACAGTTGATTTCACAGTTTCATGGTGTTTTCATTAGAACCTGCTGCTTTCAGCACTTTACTGCCTTAGATATGCATTTTCACTTTTTATGCTCTTAAAAGACGTTTCAGGCTGAGAGGAGGCCAAAGTGGATTTTGTGAAAGTAAACATGTTTCAAAGATTTTCTTCAAAAAAGTGACTCAGGACAGTTTGATTTCACAGTTTCATGTCATTGCCATGAATATCTGCTGCTTTTCAGCACTTTACTGCCTTAGAGATGCATTTTCACTTTTTATGCTCTTAAAAGACGTTTCAGGCTGAGAGGAGGCCAAAAGTGGATTTTGTGAAAGTAAACATAGTTTCAAAGATTTTCTTCAAAAAAGTGACTCAGGACAGTTGATTTCACAGTTTCATGGTGTTTTCATTAGAACCTGCTGCTTTCAGCACTTTACTGCCTTAGAGATGCATTTTCACTTTTTATGCTCTTAAAAGACGTTTCAGGCTGAGAGGAGGCCAAAAGAGGATTTTGTGAAAGTAAACATAGTTTCAAAGATTTTCTTCAAAAAAGTGACTCAGGACAGTTGATTTTCACAGTTTCATGGTGTTTTCATTAGAACCTGCTGCTTTCAGCACTTTACTGCCTTAGATATGCATTTTCACTTTTTATGCTCTTAAAAGACGTTTCAGGCTGAGAGGAGGCCAAAAGTGGATTTTGTGAAAGTAAACATAGTTTCAAAGATTTTCTTCAAAAAAGTGACTCAGGACAGTTGATTTCACAGTTTCATGGTGTTTTCATTAGAACCTGCTGCTTTCAGCACTTTACTGCCTTAGATATGCATTTTCACTTTTTATGCTCTTAAAAGACGTTTCAGGCAGAGAGGAGGCCAAAGTGGATTTTGTGAAAGTAAACATGTTTCAAAGATTTTCTTCAAAAAAGTGACTCAGGACAGTTTGATTTCACAGTTTCATGGTGTTTTCATTAGAATCTGCTGCTTTCAGCACTTTACTGCCTTAGATATGCATTTTCACTTTTTATGCTCTTAAAAGACGTTTCAGGCTGAGAGGAGGCCAAAAGTGGATTTTGTGAAAGTAAACATAGTTTCAAAGATTTTCTTCAAAAAAGTGACTCAGGACAGTTGATTTCACAGTTTCATGGTGTTTTCATTAGAACCTGCTGCTTTCAGCACTTTACTGCCTTAGATATGCATTTTCACTTTTTATGCTCTTAAAAGACGTTTCAGGCTTAGAGGAGGCCAAAGTGGATTTTGTGAAAGTAAACATGTTTCAAAGATTTTCTTCAAAAAAGTGACTCAGGACAGTTTGATTTCACAGTTTCATGTCATTGCCATGAATATCTGCTGCTTTTCAGCACTTAACTGCCTTAGAGATGCATTTTCACTTTTTATGCTCTTAAAAGACGTTTCAGGCTGAGAGGAGGCCAAAAGTGGATTTTGTGAAAGTAAACATAGTTTCAAAGATTTTCTTCAAAAAAGTGACTTAGGACAGTTGATTTCACAGTTTCATGTTGTTTTCATTAGAACCTGCTGCTTTCAGCACTTTACTGCCTTAGATATGCATTTCCACTTTTTATGCTCTTAAAAGACGTTTCAGGCTGAGAGGATGCCAAAAGTGGATTTTGTGAAAGTAAACATTGTTTCAAAGATTTTCTTCAAAAAAGTGACTCAGGACAGTTGATTTCACAGTTTCATGGTGTTTTCATTAGAACCTGCTGCTTTCAGCACTTTACTGCCTTAGATATGCATTTTCACTTTTTATGCTCTTAAAAGACGTTTCAGGCTGAGAGGAGGCCAAAGTGGATTTTGTGAAAGTAAACATGTTTCAAAGATTTTCTTCAAAAAAGTGACTCAGGACAGTTTGATTTCACAGTTTCATGTCATTGCCATGAATATCTGCTGCTTTTCAGCACTTTACTGCCTTAGAGATGCATTTTCACTTTTTATGCTCTTAAAAGACGTTTCAGGCTGAGAGGAGGCCAAAGTGGATTTTGTGAAAGTAAACATAGTTTCAAAGATTTTCTTCAAAAAAGTGACTCAGGACAGTTGATTTTCACAGTTTCATGGTGTTTTCATTAGAACCTGCTGCTTTCAGCACTTTACTGCCTTAGATATGCATTTTCACTTTTTATGCTCTTAAAAGACGTTTCAGGCTGAGAGGAGGCCAAAAGTGGATTTTGTGAAAGTAAACATAGTTTCAAAGATTTTCTTCAAAACAGTGACTCAGGACAGTTGATTTCACAGTTTCATGGTGTTTTCATTAGAACCTGCTGCTTTCAGCACTTTACTGCCTTAGATATGCATTTTCACTTTTTATGCTCTTAAAAGACGTTTCAGGCTGAGAGGAGGCCAAAGTGGATTTTGTGAAAGTAAACATGTTTCAAAGATTTTCTTCAAAAAAGTGACTCAGGACAGTTTGATTTCACAGTTTCATGTCATTGCCATGAATATCTGCTGCTTTTCAGCACTTAACTGCCTTAGAGATGCATTTTCACTTTTTATGCTCTTAAAAGACGTTTCAGGCTGAGAGGAGGCCAAAAGTGGATTTTGTGAAAGTAAACATAGTTTCAAAGATTTTCTTCAAAAAAGTGACTCAGGACAGTTTGATTTCACAGTTTCATGTCATTGCCATGAATATCTGCTGCTTTTCAGCACTTTACTGCCTTAGAGATGCATTTTCACTTTTTATGCTCTTAAAAGACGTTTCAGGCTGAGAGGAGGCCAAAAGTGGATTTTGTGAAAGTAAACATAGTTTCAAAGATTTTCTTCAAAAAAGTGACTCAGGACAGTTGATTTCACAGTTTCATGGTGTTTTCATTAGAACCTGCTGCTTTCAGCACTTTACTGCCTTAGATATGCATTTTCACTTTTTATGCTCTTAAAAGACGTTTCAGGCTGAGAGGAGGCCAAAAGTGGATTTTGTGAAAGTAAACATAGTTTCAAAGATTTTCTTCAAAAAAGTGACTCAGGACAGTTGATTTCACAGTTTCATGGTGTTTTCATTAGAACCTGCTGCTTTCAGCACTTTACTGCCTTAGATATGCATTTCCACTTTTTATGCTCTTAAAAGACGTTTCAGGCTGAGAGGATGCCAAAAGTGGATTTTGTGAAAGTAGACATAGTTTCAAAGATTTTCTTCAAAAAAGTCACTCAGGACAGTTGATTTCACAGTTTCATGTCATTTCCATGAATATCTGCTGCTTTTCAGCACTTTACTGCCTTAGAGATGCATTTTAACTTTTTATGCTCTTAAAAGACGTTTCAGGCTGAGAGGAGGCCAAAAGTGGATTTTGTGAAAGTAAACATAGTTTCAAAGATTTTCTTCAAAAAAGTGACTCAGGACAGTTGATTTCACAGTTTCATGGTGTTTTCATTAGAACCTGCTGCTTTCAGCACTTTACTGCCTTAGATATGCATTTCCACTTTTTATGCTCTTAAAAGACGTTTCAGGCTGAGAGGATGCCAAAAGTGGATTTTGTGAAAGTAAACATAGTTTCAAAGATTTTCTTCAAAAAAGTGACTCAGGACAGTTGATTTCACAGTTTCATGTCATTTTCATGAATATCTGCTGCTTTCAGAACTTTACTGCCTAAAGTTTTATTTTCACTTTTTATGCTCTTAAAAGAAGTTTCAGGCTGGGAAGAGGCCAAAAGTGGATTTTGTGAAAGTAAACATGGTTTCAAAGATTTTCTTCAAAAAAGTGACTCAGGACAGTTGATTTCACAGTTTCATGGTGTTTTCATTAGAACCTGCTGCTTTCAGCACTTTACTGCCTTAGATATGCATTTCCACTTTTTATGCTCTTAAAAGACGTTTCAGGCTGAGAGGATGCCAAAAGTGGATTTTGTGAAAGTAAACATTGTTTCAAAGATTTTCTTCAAAAAAGTGACTCAGGACAGTTGATTTCACAGTTTCATGGTGTTTTCATTAGAACCTGCTGCTTTCAGCACTTTACTGCCTTAGATATGCATTTTCACTTTTTATGCTCTTAAAAGAAGTTTCAGGCTGAGAGGAGGCCAAAAGAGGATTTTGTGAAAGTAAACATAGTTTCAAAGATTTTCTTCAAAAAAGTGACTCAGGACAGTTGATTTCACAGTTTCATGTCATTTTCATGAATATCTGCTGCTTTCAGAACTTTACTGCCTAAAGTTTTATTTTCACTTTTTATGCTCTTAAAAGAAGTTTCAGGCTGGGAAGAGGCCAAAAGTGGATTTTGTGAAAGCAAACATAGTTTCGAAGATTTTCTTCAGAAAAGTGGCTCAGGTCAGTTGATTTCACAGTTTCATGTCATTTTCATGAATATCTGCTGTTTTCAGAACTTTACTGCCTACAGATTTATTTTCAGTTTTTAAACTCATGAAATAATTTTTAGCCTGGGAAGAGGCCAAAAGTGGATTTTGTGAAAGTAATCTAGTTTCGAAGAATTTCTTAAAAAAAGTGGCTCAGGACAGTTGATTTCACAGTTTCATGTCATTTTCATGAATATCTGCTGTTTTCAGAACTTTACTGCCTAAAAGATTTATTTTCACTTTTTAAGCTCATGAAATAATTTTTAGCCAAAAGTGGATTTTGTGAAAGTAATCTAGTTTCGAAGATTTTCTTCAAAAAAGTGGCTCAGGACAGTTGATTTCACAGTTTCATGTCATTTTCATGAATATCTGCTGTTTTCAGAACTTTACTGCCTAAAGATTTATTTTCACTTTTTATGCTCTTTAAAAGAAGTTTCAGGCTGGAAAGGGGCCAAAAATGGATTTTGTGAAAGCAAACATAGTTTCGAAGATTTTCTTAAAAAAAGTGACTCAGGACAGTTGATTTCACAGTTTCATGTCATCTTCATGAATATCTGCTGCTTTCAGCACTTTACTGCCTTAGATATGCATTTTCACTTTGTATGCTCTTAAAAGACGTTTCGGTAGCACTTTATAATAACTACACACTATGAAGCATTAGTTAAGCATGAGTAAACACTTAATTCATCATTTATAAAGCATTGTTCCTACATTAATAATTCATTAGTATGCAGTTCATAACAACAGTTATAAATGTTTTATTCTTGATTAATAAGCTTGTCTATTATGTGTTCTATTATTGTGTTTTCATACTTTATAAATGATGGATTCCCCATTTGTAAATGAAGTATTATATATTTTACAAACCAATTAAATATAGGGTTAACCCTAACCCTAACCCCTTACCCTAACCCTTACCCTAACCCTAACCCAACCCTAACCCTAACCCTAACCCCTAACCCTAACCATAACCCAACCCTAACCCTAACCCTAACCCGTAACCCTAACCCTAACCCAACCCTAACCCTAACCCTAACCCTAAACCCAACCCTAACCCTAAACCCAACCCTAACCCTAACCCTAACCCCTAACTCTAACCCCAACCCTAACCCTAACCCTAACCCTAACCCAACCCTAACCCCTAACCCTAACCCTAACCCTAACCCAACCCTAACCCAACCCTAACCCTAACCCTAGATGATTAATAAGATAATTTATAAAGTCTTAGTAAATGATTAATAACTTATTTAGATGTACATTATTCATGCATTTACATATATATAATGATTTAGATATGCACTAATGGTTAGGGACTATGTTAATATATGCTTTATAAATGCGTATTAATACTGCAAGTCATGATTAATTAATGATTTATTAAGGTAGTTAGTAGTCATAAGTAAAGTATTTTGTGTGAGCTCATCTAAAGTGAGGACTATTTATGCCTTATAAAGCATTTATAAATGACATTGAAAGGCCAGCAGTGCCTCAAAACCCATAGTTTTTTAACAGAAAAGGCAAATAGACACAACACAAAGTGATCAAGAACATATCAATATTTATTGCAAGATGCAAACAATATACTGTTAAATACAAACCTCTCAGGCATTCATTCATGTAAGAAACAAACAGACATTCTCCTTCAGGCCACCTCATTCTGTCCCATTTCCGTTCTAATAAAGTTGTGAAATCAAGAAAGGGGGGTCAAATAAGCTCGGGGACAACATTCCAGCGAGGCAGTCTCGCGACTTTTACGCGCCAGGTCCTCGGCGTAGATCGGCATTTTTCGGAAAACTAAAGACTTCCTGGTAAATCTGTTAACGCCATTCGATTGGCCACACCAGACACGTGCGCACAGAGCAAAAAAAAACGAAAATTGACCAACCAGGAGCTCTACAATGGCGCAATACACACCAGCTATTGCACAATTCTCCCGTAGGTCGCCGGCCTGGAGAGGCTTTGGAGACGGTTCCAGCTCTCCAAAATGATTTCTAACTGCTGTATGTGATAGATTGTGCATGTAAAAGGATAAAGGAAGTTAAATATATAGTTATTTAGGTTGTAAAAGTACAATGGAACAACTGGAGAGGCTGTTTCTCAAATGACGACCTTTCGTGACCTCTCGTACGTTTATGTCTCTAATTCTGGCATACTTGACTCAATTCACTCAAATTCTTTTTCTATTCACTACTGCTGTCGTTTGCTATGATGGTGGGTGGTTCTAGGCTTTACTGAGCCTCATTTAATATCGTATTATGAATAATAGTGCTTTTTCACCATACGAATTTGACATTTTCAAAGTGGAGCTGTGTTCCATCTTCATCTGCTATTAACCAGTAATATATACATAATATTTACTCTATTCATATGAGCAAACCATTCTTAGTGTTAATAACCCCTTGGAATTATTAAAAAATACCTTGTAGTTAGAGTGTGGGGCCCCTTCGTTCAGAACCGGAATTTGCGGAATTTGCGGGTGCAGGTTACCAGGTTACAAAGAGTTTTAACTGGCTAATTGATAAAATATTGTAATGTAGCCAAACAATCATCATATTGTAGGAGCGCAGGGATTAACCGAGTCGACAAGTGTCTCTTTTTGGCTGCTCACCTCTGTTGTCGTTTATTTCAACTCTCACAAACATTTCAAGCCGAACACTGCCATCACCTCCTTTAAACCCAACATGACGTCACATTCCCATGGCTATGCCACTCCCCCAGTCCTGCTGAATTATGTCCTCAAGTGCATACGCCCCCCCAGAATTCACCAAGTTAGGACGCAACTGTCGACTGAAAAAAGCAAGTGGCTGGCTCAATCGACCAGGAGCAGGAGCCAGGGCGGCCATCGGAGGAAGCTTCCGGGCCTTGTAGCGGTGTGCTGGAAGGGTAGGAGGACGCCCCCGCCGTGGGGGTTCGGCCACCCTGGACCAACCGGTACAGGTCCAGATGTGCTGGTTTCAGGCGATCCACCGATAGTTTCCCGCCAATGTTCACTTTGAAGGTTTTGTCCCCGGTCTCTAGTACACGAAACGGGCCCTCGTAGGGAGCTTTTATAGGGTCCATGGAGGCCGTCCTCGCGAATGAACACATATTCTTCTGCCTTAAGGCTGGACGGGATATGCGAATTTGGGAGGCCGTGTTGCGACGTAGGCACAGGTGTGAACACTGGCTTTTTCCAGGAGAGTGGCCCGCTGCTGTGTCGCAGACCAAGGGTCTGTGACCTTAGTGATGTTTATAAACACAGACTCAGACACACAGGCACATACACTCCTCTCCCTCTTTCTCTCTCTGTGTGTCTCTCTCTGTGTGTGTCTCTCTCTCATACAGTCATTCAGGTCTTAGAGGACGTTTTCCCCTCCACCCCTCCCCCCACCACACACACACACACACACACACACCATTTTAAAATAAAAGCCCCACAGAATGAATTCTAACTGAAATGCTAACTTCTACTACTACTGCTACTACAAATATCACTACTGCTGACAGTTTTTTTAAGCTACAGAAACCGTTCAAATATCAAAATGTTCAGCTTTCAGGAGAGGGGATATGACTTTCCATATCTTTAATCTTTAAACTTTGAATTATTAAGCTTTTAGCAATTTTTATTTAATGGGATGTCTATGGAGAAAATCTTCAAATCCTGTTAAACTTGAACTTTCAAAGCCTTCTTCTTCCTCATACTTTCAGCTACAGACACCAGTTTAAATGCTTTCAGGCTTCAACATTCTCTCTCTGTCTGTCTCTCTCTCTCTTTCTGTCTTTCTCTCTCTCTCTCTCTGTCTGTCTCTCTGACTCTCTCTTTCTGTCTGTCTGTCTGTCTCTCTCGCTGTGTGTCTCTCTCTGTGTGTCTCTCTCTCTGTGTGTTTCTCTCTCTCATACAGTCATTCAGGTCTTAGAGGACTTTTTCCCCTCCACCCCTCCCCCCACCACACGCACACACACACACCATTTTAAAATAAAAGCCCCACAGGATGAATTCTAACTGAAATGCTTGTGATGAAACCTGTCATTTAATAACCTTTTTATGTTCATCTAACATTATGATCCTGTCTCCTCTCCCCTTCTGCCCCCCCCCCCATACAACATTTCAAAATAAAAGCCCCACAGAATGAATTCTAACTGAAATGCTAACTTCTACTACTACTGCTACTACAAATACCACTACTGCTACAACTAGTACTTATTCTACTAATACTTCTACTCCTAATAATACTTATAATACAACTACAACTTCTACTACTACTACTACTACAAATATCACTACTGCTGACAGTTTTTTTAAGCTACAGAAACCGTTCAAATATCAAAATGTTCAGCTTTCAGGAGAGGGGATATGACTTTCCATATCTTTAATCTTTAAACTTTGAATTATTAAGCTTTTAGCAATTTTTATTTAATGGGATGTCTATGGAGAAAATCTTCAAATCCTGTTAAACTTGAACTTTCAAAGCCTTCTTCTTCCTCATACTTTCAGCTACAGACACCAGTTTAAATGCTTTCAGGCTTCAACATTCTCAATCTGTCTGTCTCTCTCTCTCTTTCTGTCTTTCTCTCTCTCTCTCTCTGTCTCTCTGACTCTCTCTTTCTGTCTGTCTGTCTGTCTGTCTCTCTCTGTCTGTCTCTCTCTCTGTGTGTCTCTCTCTCTGTGTGTCTCTCTCTCTGTGTGTTTCTCTCTCTCATACAGTCATTCAAGTCTTAGAGGACTTTTTCCCCTCCCCCCACCACACACACACACACACCCCATTTTAAAATAAAATCGCCATTGAAGCCACATTTCTTACACTACAGACACAATTTTCACAGGATCTGTTTTTCAAATCATCCTTCCTCTCAATTTCCAATATTGGAGCAATAGGAGCTACGGTTATGGGAATTTTGAGGATTTGTTTGAGAGTTGTTTCACAGTTTTATCTCCATTAAAAGACTGCAGGCACACAGGTGTTTGAATTAGTGATGTTTATAAACACAGACTCAGACACACAGGCACATACACTGCTCTCACTCTCTCTCTCTCTGTATGTGTCTCTCTCTCATACAGTCATTCAGGTCTTAGAGGACTTTTTCCCCTCCACCCCTCCCCCCAACACAGGCACACACACACACCATTTTAAAATAAAAGCCCCACAGGATGAATTCTAACTGAAATGCTTGTGATGAAACCTGTCATTTAATAACCTTTTTATGTTCATCTAACATTATGATCCTGTCTCCTCTCCCCTTCTGCGCCCCCCCCCCCACACCCCATTTCAAAATAAAAGCCCCACAGAATGAATTCTACCTGAAATGCTAACTTCTACTACTACTGCTACTACAAATACCACTACTGCTACAACTAGTACTTATTCTAGCTACTAATACTTCTACTCCTAATAATAATTATAATACAACTACAACTTCTACTACTACTACTACTACTACAAATATCACTACTGCTGACAGTTTTTTTAAGCTACAGAAACCGTTCAAATATCAAAATGTTCAGCTTTCAGGAGAGGGGATATGACTTTCCATATCTTTAATCTTTAAACTTTGAATTATTAAGCTTTTAGCAATTTTTATTTAATGGGATGTCTATGGAGAAAATCTTCAAATCCTGTTAAACTTGAACTTTCAAAGCCTTCTTATTCCTCATACTTTCAGCTACAGACACCAGTTTAAATGCTTTCAGGCTTCAACATTCTCTCTCTGTCTGTCTCTCTCTCTCTTTCTGTCTTTCTCTCTCTCTCTCTGTCTGTCTCTCTGACTCTCTCTTTCTGTCTGTCTGTCTGTCTGTCTGTCTGTCTGTCTCTCTCTGTCTGTCTCTCTCTCTGTGTGTCTCTCTCTCTGTGTGTCTCTCTCTCTGTGTGTTTCTCTCTCTCATACAGTCATTCAAGTCTTAGAGGACTTTTTCCCCTCCCCCCCACCACACACACACACCCCATTTTAAAATAAAAGCCCCACAGAATGAATTCTAACTGAAATGCTTGTGATGAAACCTGTCATTTATCTAACATTATGATTCTGTCTCCTCTCCCCCCCCCCCCCACACACACACCATTTCAAAATAAAAGCCCCAAAGAGTGAATACTAACTGAAATGCTTGTGATGAAGCCTGCCATTTAATAACCTCTGTTAATGTGTGTCAAACATTATGATTATGTCTCCTCTCCCCCCTACCCAGTCCCACCCTTTCAACATGACCTGGAGATATTCAGCCAAAGGCATTGTTAGACCTCCTGTCTGTCTGTCTGTCTGTCTGTCTCTCTCCCTGTCTGTCTCTCTCTCTGCCTGTCTGTCTGTCTCTCTCTCTCTATCTGTCTGTCTCTCTCTGCCTGTCTGTCTCTCTCTCTGCCTGTCTGTCTGTCTCTCTCTCTCTCTGTCTCTCTGTCTCTCTGTCTCTCTGTCTCTCTGTCTGTCTCTCTGTCTGTCTGTCTCTCTCTGCCTGTCTGTCTCTCTCTCTGCCTGTCTCTCTCTCTGCCTGTCTGTCTCTCTCTCTCTCTCTGTCTGTCTGTCTCTCTCTGCCTGTCTGTCTCTCTCTCTGCCTGTCTGTCTGTCTCTCTGTCTCTCTGTCTCTCTGTCTCTCTGTCTCTCTGTCTGATTCTCTGTCTGTCTGTCTCTCTCTGCCTGTCTGTCTCATGAATATCTGCTGCTTTCAGAACTTTACTGCCTAAAGATTTATTTGCACTTTTTATGCTCTTAAAACCTTTTGAGCCCTAGACGTTTTTTTGGCTTATTCTCGAAAATACTATACCCATACTCAAAGGGGCCTTACTCTCTAACTACAAGGTCTATTTGAAAATGTTCAATGGATTTATAACACTGAGGAGGGTTTGCTCATATGAATTGTGTACATATTGTGTATATGTTACTGGTTAATAGCTGATGAAGATGGAACACAGCTCCACTTTGAAAAATGTCAAATTCGTATGGTGAAAAAGCATAAGCTAAATATTAAATGAGGCTCAGTGAAGCCTATAAACCACACACAATCATAGAAAACTACAGCATTAGTCACCCACAAAAGAATTGGAGTGAATAGAGTGAAGTAGGCCAGAGTTAGAGACATAAACGTTATGAGAGGTCACGAGAGGTCGCCATGTGAGAAACAGCCTCTCCAGCTGTTCCATTGTACTTTTATAAGCTAAATAACTATATATTTAACTTCCTTTATCCTTGTACATGCACAATCTATCACATACAGCAGTTAGAAATCATTTTGGAGAGCTAGAACCGTCTCCAAAGCGTCTCGGGACCGCCGACCTACGGGAGAATTGCGCCATAGTGGTTGTGTATTGGGCCAGTGTAGAGCCCCTGATTGGTCGATTTCTTCATATGAAATGTCTATGCACGTGTCTGGATGTGGCCAATTGACTGGCGTCAACGGAATTTTCAGGAAGTCTTTAGTTTTCCGAAAAATGCCGATCTAAGGCCGAAGCTGCCTCGCTGGAATGTGGTCCCCCGAGCTCATTTGACCCCCCCCTTCCTTTTTTCACAACTTTATTAGACTGTAAACGGATGACAAAAGGCGAAACAGGAGTCTAAAAGGAGTTTGAGGACATCGTTTTATGATTTGGCTTTCTTCGGTACCAGTCGGCACCAGTCGGTACCAGTATCCCCCCCGTCGGGGGGCTCTCAGTTTAGAAAGGTTAAAAGAAGTTTCAGGCTGGAAAGAGGCCAAAAGTGGATTTTGTGAAAGCAAACATAGTTTCGAAGATTTTCTTCAAACAAGTGACTCAGGACAGTTGATTTCACAGTTTCATGTCATCTTCATGAATATCTGCTGTTTTCAGAACTTTACTGCCTACAGATTTATTTTCACTTTTTAAGCTCATGAAATAATTTTTAGGCTGGGAAGAGGCCAAAAGTGGATTTTGTGAAAGTAATCTAGTTTCGAAGATTTTCTTCAGAAAAGTGGCTCAGGACAGTTGATTTCACAGTTTCATGTCATTTTCATGAATATCTGCTGTTTTCAGAACTTTACTGCCTAAAGATTTATTTTCACTTTTTAAGCTCATGAAATAATTTTTAGCCTGGGAAGAGGCCAAAAGTGGATTTTGTGAAAGTAATCTAGTTTCGAAGATTTTCTTCAAAAAAGTGGCTCAGGACAGTTGATTTCACAGTTTCATGTCATTTTCATGAATATCTGCTGCTTTCAGCACTTTACTGCCTTAGAGATGCATTTTCACTTTTTATGCTCTTAAAAGACGTTTCAGGCTGAGAGGAGGCCAAAAGTGGATTTTGTGAAAGTAAACATAGTTTCAAAGATTTTCTTCAAAAAAGTCACTCAGGACAGTTGATTTCACAGTTTCATGTCATTTCCATGAATATCTGCTGCTTTCAGCACTTTACTGCCTTAGACAAGCATTTTCACTTTTTATGCTCTTAAAAGACGTTTCAGGCTGAGAGGAGGCCAAAAGTGGATTTTGTGAAATAAACATAGTTTCAAAGATTTTCTTCAAAAAAGTCACTCAGGACAGTTGATTTCACAGTTTCATGTCATTTCCATGAATATCTGCTGCTTTCAGCACTTTACTGCCTTAGACAAGCATTTTCACTTTTTATGCTCTTAAAAGACGTTTCAGGCTGAGAGGAGGCCAAAAGTGGATTTTGTGAAAGTAAACATAGTTTCAAAGATTTTCTTCAAAAAAGTGACTCAGGACAGTTGATTTCACAGTTTCATGTCATTGCCATGAATATCTGCTGCTTTTCAGCACTTTACTGCCTTAGAGATGCATTTTCACTTTTTATGCTCTTAAAAGACGTTTCAGGCTGAGAGGAGGCCAAAAGTGGATTTTGTGAAAGTAAACATAGTTTCAAAGATTTTCTTCAAAAAAGTGACTCAGGACAGTTGATTTCACAGTTTCATGGTGTTTTCATTAGAACCTGCTGCTTTCAGCACTTTACTGCCTTAGATATGCATTTCCACTTTTTATGCTCTTAAAAGACGTTTCAGGCTGAGAGGATGCCAAAAGTGGATTTTGTGAAAGTAAACATTGTTTCAAAGATTTTCTTCAAAAAAGTGACTCAGGACAGTTGATTTCACAGTTTCATGGTGTTTTCATTAGAACCTGCTGCTTTCAGCACTTTACTGCCTTAGAGATGCATTTTCACTTTTTATGCTCTTAAAAGACGTTTCAGGCTGAGAGGAGGCCGAAAGTGGATTTTGTGAAAGTAAACATAGTTTCAAAGATTTTCTTCAAAAAAGTGACTCAGGACAGTTGATTTCACAGTTTCATGGTGTTTTCATTAGAACCTGCTGCTTTCAGCACTTTACTGCCTTAGAGATGCATTTTCACTTTTTATGCTCTTAAAAGACGTTTCAGGCTGAGAGGATGCCAAAAGTGGATTTTCTGAAAGTTGACATAGTTTCAAAGATTTTCTTCAAAAAAGTCACTCAGGACAATTGATTTCACAGTTTCATGTCATTTCCATGAATATCTGCTGCTTTCAGCACTTTACTGCCTTAGATAAGCATTTTCACTTTTTATGCTCTTAAAAGACGTTTCAGGCTGAGAGGAGGCCAAAAGTGGATTTTGTGAAAGTAAACATAGTTTCAAAGATTTTCTTCAAAAAAGTGACTCAGGACAGTTGATTTCACAGTTTCATGGTGTTTTCATTAGAACCTGCTGCTTTCAGCACTTTACTGCCTTAGAGATGCATTTTCACTTTTTATGCTCTTAAAAGACGTTTCAGGCTGAGAGGAGGCCAAAAGTGGATTTTGTGAAAGTAAACATAGTTTCAAAGATTTTCTTCAAAAAAGTGACTCAGGACAGTTGATTTCACAGTTTCATGGTGTTTTCATTAGAACCTGCTGCTTTCAGCACTTTACTGCCTTAGAGATGCATTTTCACTTTTTATGCTCTTAAAAGACGTTTCAGGCTGAGAGGATGCCAAAAGTGGATTTTGTGAAATAAACATAGTTTCAAAGATTTTCTTCAAAAAAGTGACTCAGGACAGTTGATTTCACAGTTTCATGTCATTTCCATGAATATCTGCTGCTTTCAGCACTTTACTGCCTTAGACAAGCATTTTCACTTTTTATGCTCTTAAAAGACGTTTCAGGCTGAGAGGAGGCCAAAAGTGGATTTTGTGAAAGTAAACATAGTTTCAAAGATTTTCTTCAAAAAAGTGACTCAGGACAGTTGATTTCACAGTTTCATGGTGTTTTCATTAGAACCTGCTGCTTTCAGCACTTTACTGCCTTAGATATGCATTTTCACTTTTTATGCTCTTAAAAGACGTTTCAGGCTGAGAGGAGGCCAAAAGTGGATTTTGTGAAAGTAAACATAGTTTCAAAGATTTTCTTCAAAAAAGTGACTCAGGACAGTTGATTTCACAGTTTCATGGTGTTTTCATTAGAACCTGCTGCTTTCAGCACTTTACTGCCTTAGATATGCATTTCCACTTTTTATGCTCTTAAAAGACGTTTCAGGCTGAGAGGATGCCAAAAGTGGATTTTGTGAAAGTAGACATAGTTTCAAAGATTTTCTTCAAAAAAGTCACTCAGGACAGTTGATTTCACAGTTTCATGTCATTTCCATGAATATCTGCTGCTTTCAGCACTTTACTGCCTTAGATAAGCATTTTCACTTTTTATGCTCTTAAAAGACGTTTCAGGCTGAGAGGAGGCCAAAAGTGGATTTTGTGAAAGTAAACATAGTTTCAAAGATTTTCTTCAAAAAAGTGACTCAGGACAGTTGATTTCACAGTTTCATGTCATTTCCATGAATATCTTCTGCTTTCAGCACTTTGCTGACTTAGAGATGCATTTTCACTTTTTATGCTCTTAAAAGACGTTTCAGGCTGAGAGGAGGCCAAAAGTGGATTTTGTGAAAGTAAACATAGTTTCAAAGATTTTCTTCAAAAAAGTGACTCAGGACAGTTGATTTTCACAGTTTCATGGTGTTTTCATTAGAACCTGCTGCTTTCAGCACTTTACTACCTTAGATATGCATTTTCACTTTTTATGCTCTTAAAAGACGTTTCAGGCTGAGAGGAGGCCAAAAGTGGATTTTGTGAAAGTAAACATAGTTTCAAAGATTTTCTTCAAAAAAGTCACTCAGGACAGTTGATTTCACAGTTTCATGTGATTTCCATGAATATCTGCTGCTTTCAGCACTTTACTGCCTTAGAGATGCATTTTCACTTTTTATGCTCTTAAAAGACGTTTCAGGCTGAGAGGAGGCCAAAAGTGGATTTTGTGAAAGTAAACATAGTTTCAAAGATTTTCTTCAAAAAAGTGACTCAGGACAGTTGATTTCACAGTGTCATGGTGTTTTCATTAGAACCTGCTGCTTTCAGCACTTTAATGCCTTAGATATGCATTTTCATTTTTTATGCTCTTAAAAGACGTTTCAGGTTGAGAGGAGGCCAAAAGTGGATTTTGTGAAAGTAAACATGTTTCAAAGATTTTCTTCAAAAAAGTGACTCAGGACAGTTGATTTCACAGTTTCATGGTGTTTTTTTTATTAGAACCTGCTGCTTTCAGCACTTTTACTGCCTTTAGAGATGCATTTTCACTTTTTATGCTCTTAAAAGAAGTTTCAGGCTGGAAAGAGGCCAAAAGTGGATTTTGTGAAAGCAAACATAGTTTCGAAGATTTTCTTCAGAAATGTGGCTCAGGACAGTTGATTTCACAGTTTCATGTCATTTTCATGAATATCTGCTGCTTTCAGAACTTTACTGCCTAAAGATTTATTTTCACTTTTTATGCTCTTAAAAGAAGTTTCAGGCTGGGAAGAGGCCAAAAGTGGATTTTGTGAAAGCAAACATAGTTTCGAAGATTTTCTTCAGAAAAGTGGCTCAGGTCAGTTGATTTCACAGTTTCATGTCATTTTCATGAATATCTGCTGTTTTCAGAACTTTACTGCCTACAGATTTATTTTCAGTTTTTAAGCTCATGAAATAATTTTTAGCCTGGGAAGAGGCCAAAAGTGGATTTTGTGAAAGTAATCTAGTTTCGAAGATTTTCTTCAAAAAAGTGGCTCAGGACAGTTGATTTCACAGTTTCATGTCATTTTCATGAATATCTGCTGTTTTCAGAACTTTACTGCCTAAAAGATTTATTTTCACTTTTTAAGCTCATGAAATAATTTTTAGCCAAAAGTGGATTTTGTGAAAGTAATCTAGTTTCGAAGATTTTCAACAAAAAAGTGGCTCAGGACAGTTGATTTCACAGTTTCATGTCATTTTCATGAATATCTGCTGTTTTCAGAACTTTACTGCCTAAAGATTTATTTTCACTTTTTATGCTCTTTAAAAGAAGTTTCAGGCTGGAAAGAGGCCAAAAGTGGATTTTGTGAAAGCAAACATAGTTTCGAAGATTTTCTTAAAAAAAGTGACTCAGGACAGTTGATTTCACAGTTTCATGTCATCTTCATGAATATCTGCTGCTTTCAGCACTTTACTGCCTTAGATATGCATTTTCACTTTGTATGCTCTTAAAAGACGTTTCGGTAGCACTTCATAATAACTACACACTATGAAGCATTAGTTAAGCATGAGTAAACACTTAATTCATCATTTATAAAGCATTGTTCCTACATTAATAATTCATTAGTATGCAGTTCATAACAACAGTTATAAATGTTTTATTCTTGATTAATAAGCTTGTCTATTATGTGTTCTATTATTGTGTTTTCATACTTTATAAATGATGGATTCCCCATTTGTAAATGAAGTATTATATATTTTACAAACCAATTAAATATAGGGTTAACCCTAACCCTAACCCCTTACCCTAACCCTTACCCTAACCCTAACCCAACCCTAACCCTAACCCCTAACCCTAACCATAACCCAACCCTAACCCTAACCTGTAACCCTAACCCTAACCC